>JAQFXP010001603.1:0-18455 GCA_034693685.1 Belba bartosi
AATTGATTAATATGTTATTTTTTTAACACAATATATATGCTAGTTATAAGTTTAAAGATTGAAAGATTAAGTATATATTAATAATAATCAAGTTAAAATTTTAAAACTTTGATTTAAGCTAAGTTAAGACTCTGCCGGGGGTTCTAATTGGGAGGATATGGCTAGTTTGCAACGAAAACCAAACTTGCTGATTATAAATGAGTTTTGAAAATAGTAATTCAATTATTGAAAAATGCGTATTCATTAAAATATAAATTATGTTAAAATAAATTTGCAAATGTTAATGAAAATAAAACTAAGACAAATGAATATAATTTTGAAATAACTAATAAAGACATTAAATCAATTAAATTCAAAAATTATAATTTAAGCTTATTTATCAATCTATACAAAAAACTAATTAAAGATAGTTAATTTAACTAACTTACTACAGTTTGAGTTTACCTCGCTTTATAAAAGCATGTTCTTAAAGGCTTTAACTTAAATTTTAGAAAATGGTTTAATTTATTTTATAAAAACATACTCTAAACTGTGAGGAAATACGGTAGTTGTTGTTTTTTACGTATACATATTTTAATGATTTTAATAAATAAATACATTTTTATTTCTTGTAATTTATTTGATTAAACTTTTTAATATTTGTAGGATATCCTGTTTATTTGTAAAATAAAATATAATTTATAAATTAAAAGGATAAATTTTTTACATTAGAGAAATATAGCAATTGTAAAATTATTTTATTATGTTTTATATAAAAAATTTTAATCATTTTATATATAAAGCTTTTCAGTTTAAAATATTATACCAAATTTATTACAAACTTAATCTTAAAAATTTAATAATTTAAATCTTAAAATGTTTATATTGAAGCAAGTTAAATCTACAATTATATGTTTAATATTTGTTCAAACATTAGGTATTTAATAATAAACATTTAAATAAAAAATTTAATTTATATATATTTATTTTTAGGTTGCAACATTAATAATAATGAATGTGACAATAAACATTCTATTGTAAATAATGGTGGTACAGTCACCATTAATAACTATTGTAAAACTAAATGTGACAATACGTGCGGTAAATATTTATTGTAAAAAGTAATTAATTAATTTTAAAACTTATTTTAAATTTTTTATATTTTAGTATGTCCAACTGGATGGATAAATGGCATTGGCAATGAATGCTTATTATATCTAGGTCATACTGCAGTTAACTATTCAGATTCATTAAAAGCCTGCGTACAACAACACCATGCTAGATTGCTATCAATCAAATCTGCAAAAAAACAAACTTTGGTACAAAACTGGCTTGTTGAACAAAAAATAACTGAAAACATTTGGCTTGATGCTACCTTGATTGTAAGTACAGAAAATTCTAACGGGTACTTTTGGTCAAATAGTGATCGGCTAGAATATACGAATTGGCATAGCCTTAATCCAAATACAGTGGTTGAGCATTGTACATTTCTTGGTAGTTCAGAACCAACAGAAAAATTTAAATGGTATAATTATTTTTGTGATTCAAAAGAGTGGAATGGTGAAAATTGTAATGCTGTTTGTGAACGTCCATGCTATTTATAAGTTGTTGTAATAATTAATTTAAATTTTGGCACTATTTGTTGAATTAGTGTACAACATGAATAATAAATACATTAATTTATTATATATTTCTAAATTTAATATTTTGTAAAATATATTTTAAATAAAATAAACACAATTGTTAACATGATAATTTTAATTTATGTGTAATATCTGTCATTAATTTAAAATTTTTAAAAATAAAGATTTATTTTTTATTTGTTTAAATACAAATTATTTTTATTTAATTAAAATAAAAAATATTAATTTAATTGTTACATTTAAAAATAAAACGTATTATTAAAAGGAATTAACAGCAAAAAGTTTATGTTTAGAATATTTTTACTTGTTTATTGTAGTAAAACATAATAAATAGAATGTCGGTTGCTATTGTCAGTGCTTTGTAATAATAATTTCTACTATTTACTCCAGTGCCTAAATTTTGTCAATAAACATTTTTATATTAACATTCAATATAAATTAATTCAATAAACATTATCAAATTATTAATTAAAGTTTTTAGCCATTGAATTTGTTTTTAATAAAGTAGGAATAAAAAATAAATTGGTAATGAGACATTTATTACATAATTTTTATTATACGTCGTATTATAAATTAATAAATTATTTTAAGCAATCATAATCTGCTTAATAACAAAAAGTTTTTTAAATTTCAGATAAGTTTGATTTACAATTGAAGGTATTTTATAAAATAATATTTAACATAATAATTTTATTAATTTGTTTTTTTAAATTAATTTAATTTAAATTTATTTATACTTTTATGTAATTTATGTAAAATTATCCAGTTTACACAAAAATATTTAAAAAATAAATTAAATATAATTTTTATGTTTTGTAATTTATTTGTTTAAATATTTTTATGTTAAAATTTAGTATTTATTTGCTAGTAAACTAATAATAATAAATTTTGTCAGATTAGATAATTATTGCAATAGTTAACTAATTTATTTATCTTAATTAATAAAATGTTTTTATTGTTATATATATATATATATATAAAGATTTCATTTAGAAATTAAAAAAAACTTTATTACAAAAACTTGACTTTGATAATTTATTAAATTAATTACTAAAATGTTTATATTAATTGAAGCTAAATCTATACTAATATGTTTAATAATTGTTCAAACTTTAGGTATTTATTAAATAATATTTAAATAAACAATTTAATCTTTTATTTTTAAGGTTGCAACATAACAGCAACAAATTGTAACAGCAACATAAATGTAAACAACGGTGGTATAGTAACCATCAATAATTATTGTAAAGATAAGTGTGACAATACATGCGGTAAATATTTGTTGTAAAATTAAAAAATTAAATTAAAAATTTATTTTTATTTTTTTAAATATTTTAGTATGTCCAACTGGATGGATAAATGGCATTGGCAATGAATGCTTATTATATCTAGGTCATACTGCATTTAACTATTCAGATTCATTAAAAGCCTGCGTACAACAACACCATGCTAGATTGCTATCAATCAAATCTGCAGAAAAACAAACTTTGGTTCAAAACTGGCTTGATGAACAAAAAATAACTGAAAACATTTGGCTTGATGCTACCTTGATTGTAAGTGTAGAAAATTCTAATGGGTACATTTGGTCAAATGGTGACCGGCTAGCATATACGAATTGGCATAGCCTTAATCCAAATACAGTGGTTGAGCATTGTACATTTCTTACTAGCTCAGAACCAGCAGAAAAATTTAAATGGCATAATTATGTTTGTAATTCAAATGAGTTTAATGGTGAAAATTGTAATGCTGTTTGTGAACGTCCTTGCTGCGTTTAAATTGTTGCAATATTTAATATAAAATTTTTAAATACATTATTTGTTATTGCTAGATTAGTGTACAACATGAATAACAAATTTAGATTATCAAAATATTAAACATTTTTAACAGTTTAATGTAACGAATATTTGATAATAAATGTATTTACAGTTTACATATACAGTCAATGTTTGTCTTTTCTAGTTTTATCACTTCAATCAATTTAATACTTTATAATTTAAATCCCTTTACTATAACGTTAGAAACAATGTTTAACAATTTGACTTTTATTTTTTTATTTAATTTAATTACTTATTTTTTTCACCCGATTGAGTTAACAAAACTAAAATTGAGCTAGTTTATTTATTTATAATTACAAATATATATTTTATTTTTATCATAATAATTTTATTTTATATTTTGTGATTAATTTAAATTGAAAACTAAAATATTATAATTAAAAATTTTTTAAAAAATTATTTGTTTAATTACAATTTATGTTTATTTAATAAAAATTTTAAAATTTTAATTTAATTGTTAAAATCCAAAAATTATAAAATTTATAAAGCAAAATAAAAGATAAAATTTAATAAACATGTCACACGTCGTGTAACTTAATATTTCGAAAATTTTTTAAACGGTTTAAATAATTTTGTATAAAACGGATACTTTTTATATTTGTAATGTTTTCCAACCGTTGGCGCATTTGACTTATAGTCGGGAAACGTGTCCCACATTCGGCTAATCATAGTCTTGCTTTCAGCCGACCCGGAATAGTCTAACATGTTAGCGTTCCACACACCAACTCCACGTAATTTGTGGAAATCAGCAAACGAGAATTTAACCGACAATGACAATGGAGTGTCGAACCACATTTTATGTGTTACGTTTTTAGTGTCCTTAAATATAAAAAATAATCAATGCAAAATTATACTTTGATATATTAATATAATACTAATAATATATTTGATTTATTTTTTTTATATTACTTTCGCAATAAATGTGAGAATATACACTAGAGACAAGAATCAGGTCACTTTTTGTCAACCCGACCCGACCCGACATTTTTACGATGTCAACCCAAACCGAACCCGAACCGACCCGATTCTTGTCTCTAATATATTACAAGAGCACACGTAACAATTTTTTAAACTGAAAATATTTTGCTATATTTAATTTTTTTGAAAAAATATTATTAATGCAAATATTTTTCATCATATATATTAAAAGTGTATTTATATTAAAAACAATATTTTGAAATATAATCTGGCATTTTTAACAAAAATTAAACAAATTAAATTAACAAAAAATAAAACTTACATTGTAAATGCTAAAATAATTATACGTGTGCTCATCATAATAAGAACCATAGTCATCTGTAATTTTAGTAACTTCTACATAATTCAATTGATTTCCGGCCGCATCACTGCAGTTAACCCCGCGAAACGGCACCGACGCTATAAAGCAAATTTGTTGCGGGCCAGTTTTTATACAAGTATAATCATAGCCGTACCAAGGTACACCCACAACCAGCTTGCTAGCTGCAATGCCAATTTTTAGATAAGCTAATATTCCACCCGCAGTTTGGTAGAGATCTGAATTGGCTTTGGCCGTACATTCGGTGCCGAATATCTGGCTCTGTTCGTCGTAAGACATAATGAATAGAAAGTCGGTTGCATTTGCCAGTGCTTTGTAATCGTAATTTCTACCATCTACTCCAGTGCCTATATTTTATCAATAAACATTTTTACATTATAAAATCTATATGATATTAAACTAAATATTGTTTAATATTATTTTTATTTTAAAACAAAAATTATTTTGATATTTTAATTTGTGCTTAACTTAAATTTTAGAAATTTTTTTTGCGAGAGTATTTATAATAAAATACAATAAAAAATAATAAAATACATATTTCCAAAAATACCCATAATAAATTATATATTAATTTAAATAAAATATTATTGACATTAAATAAACTATTACTGTTTCTAATTTTATTATAATTAATACCTATTTCATTAATTGGTGACCAAGGTACGTCAAAACTAACTTGTGACTTTGGAAAAACAGAATGAAATTTATCCCTCACTTGAGCCGTAAATGAGGTCAAAGCGGCGACATATGGACTGTCTTTTTTGATCTCATATTCAATATCAATGTTAATGCCGTCTAAATATCGATCTTTAGTATATTGTATTTGTTCGCCAATCCATTGATTTATCTTATCTTTATTGAGTAAATCCTCTTTCGGATAAACCACTGTAAAAATGACAATGTTACATTAAATTATTATTAATACGTAATAAAAAATCAGATAGCTAATACTTAGGCTAACAACTTTAACATTGTTTTGATGCGCCATACACAATAATTCCGGATCATAAAAATCAACCAGTGCTATTGTTGTTAACTTTGTCCAATCAAATTTTGACCATACCGTACTGTTAGCTTGCTCAACAAACGCAAACACCTGTTTATATTTTAAAAAATAATCAACTCTTAAAAATCCAATAGTTGTTTTAAAAATTATCTGTTTAATAAAATTAGACTAAATAAATTTGTTTACAGTTTTGTATAATTATATTAAATCTAATTTTTATTAATTTAAAATTAACTTTTATTATAACCTCTTTTCCATTATAAACAATTGGCTGACAATAAGCTGGATTTTCACATGGACAAATAGCCAAAACAGATATATTTATATTTAAACAAACAAAAATCAAAACTGGCACAAATTTTATGAACATTTTTTATATAATAATTTTGTTTAAGGTGAATTTATAAACGCGAATATTTGATATAAATTGTTTGAAAACACATTATGTTAAATAAAAACGCATTAAATAATTATAAATACTATAATTATCGTGATTTATCTTGCCAGATTTAGATAAATATTATTTGATTAAAAAACAAATTGTTTTTACATTTTAAATACGTGTTTAAAGTTCAATAGTTTAAATAATTTATCTAATGTCTGAGTATCATGTTTAATTTACTTTATTTATTTTAATCAAGTTAATTTGGAGGTTAAAATTTATCTAATCAATGTTTTATTATTACAAAATAAAATGATTGTTTGAAAATAATCAAAACATATTGTTTATACAAAATAAATTTATCAAATATTAATTTTAGTTTAAACAATATGTTAGATTAATAAAATTATTTTATTCAAAAAACATTTTAGTAATTAGATAATTTTTGCAGATATAACATAAAAATTGTAAAACTATTTTTAAATTTGTGCATTGAAAAGTATTTTTTAAATTTACTTTCTAATTTTTATCATCTATTAATTAATCAATAATTATTGAAATAATGTAATCCAGGGATCAGACAACAATCCCTTTGATTTTAAAAATTTGAATTTACCCCCTTCCTTTAGCATTTGGTCCGCGAAAAGGTACCCCCCCCCTCAACTTTTTCCGGCCGCCAAATGCGTCCGGTAAATTTTTTGGTTTTTTCTGTCAAAATCAGGAAATTTTTTTTAAATTGGTGCTAAATCCTGTTTAAATCCAGTTAAATTAGGCAAAATTTTATATAAATTTATGTGAATTAAATATATGGGTTTTTTAGCGTTTTTGGAAAAATTCTTTCCCTGATTCCCTCCTAGGTTTTTGGCCAAAATTTTGAAAAAAATTCCTCCCCTGATCTCTTACTGGATCGGCCCACCTTCTCGATCTCTGATGTAATCACATTTGTTTTTTATTTAATTTATATTGTTTTATAAACCTTTAAGTTAATTCTAATTTTTGTAACTTTAAAATTTGCACTTACATGGTTTATTTAAGATATCAATTTAATAATTCAATTAGGAATTCAAGATGATAAATATACTCTCTAGAATTTATTATTTTATAAACTTGATATAAACTCTTCAAAAAGTAGTATAGCGACAATTCTGGATATACATAAACAAAAATTGGCGAGAAACTAAAATATAAATTCGGTTATGTTGAATGTGACAATGTCAAACATTTATAATTAACAAGCTTTATTGCCAAAACCAAAAAAATATTTTTAAAAACATCTTAATTTACCAACTCAATATAAATAAAATTAAATAAATGACATTATCAAATTTGTAATGATGTGCACAACTGTTGATTATTTAGTTATATTTGGTAAACATATTCAATAAATTTAAACTAATATTTTTGGAAACAATATAATTATCATTTAATATATTTATTAAACAAACTTATACAAGTTTAATAATTTTGATTTATTTATTATAAATTTGTAAAACATAAATAATAATAATATCAACATCACTATTAATATCATCAATATCAAACCCCAATATCAATATCATAAATATAGAACAATAATACAAAGTATTATTTTAAATTATATAACAGTTTAAATTTAGTCTATAATGTTTTTCCTAAAATACTAAAAAATAAATATAAACATTTGATTTCAATAATTATTTAATAAAATTATGGAATTGCTTAATAATTTTAATATATTTGTTAAACTTTGAGGGGTAATATTAACTGCTAACAATGAGCTTATTTTTGTTGCCCACGACAATTTAAATAATCACTATTATTTTTAAAAACAAATTTTAACAAAGAAATAAAATTTTTATAATATATCCGCCAATGGGGGTGTTTAGGGGGGGTTTTCACTTAAATATATTTTTTACTTTTAATGTTTACCAAATTAGTCGAAATATTTCTAACATTTAAAATTTAGATAAATATTTAATTTAATTTTATGTTACAGTTAAATAAAATCATAACATTTATATATAAATACTAAATTTTTGCTATAAAATAACAGTTTATAAATTATTGTTTAAAACTGTAATTTTTTAGAATATTATTATTATTTATATATATTTAAATTTTCTCAAATATACTGTAAATTAAAATTCATTGAAAATTGTGGTTAGAATTCAAACATTGAATTTATTCAGTTTATTTTTTAAATATTGAAAGTGATACAAATTATTAATTAAAAACCTTCCTAAACACCCCCATTGGCGGGCTTAATATAAAAAATTAATTTGTTTGTTAGGAGCTGTTTTTAAAAATAATAAGTATTATGTAAAATGCTGTGGGCACCAAAAATAAAATCATTGTAAGGTGTGAATGGCAAAATTTTAAAACTATTAGAGAATTTTTGGCTATATTTGCTTTTATGAATTCTTGCCATTAAGCTAGTCTAATACTGTACATAATGAGAATTTTTGTGTATTACTGAGTTAACCAAGTTAAATAAAGTTATTAAAAAAGTATAATAGAATAAAAAAATTAAATCATAAATATTAATTCTCAAATCTTTATAATTTGAGTTATAAAGTAGAATAAAATGTTGCTAGTTATTTTTTGTAATTTTTGCATTTTAAGTCAAATTGCCGTTAAATAATAAGAACAAGACATCTTTTCGCAAATGAAATGATAGTTAAAATTAATGCTAATTTTCAAAATTAGACAAATTTTGACCTGATCTCCTTTTCCTCTTATTAAATCATATATTTAAAAATTTTAATTAAATAATTAAAAAGTTGATTTTAATATTATCAAATATTTGGCTAATATCTAATTAATAATAATGTATTCACTAATATATTTTTTATCAAGAATAAAAAAATAAACTGGGTTAAGAAAAATAAAGATAAAAATTTATAATAATATCAAAATCTAATAATTAATTAAATATAATATTTAGATAACATTTATAATTTAACATAACCATTAACAATTAAAATAAATTAATATAACCATTAATAATATTTAAGAAGGCGAATAGAACAATATAAATTTTACCATAATAACATTATAAATAAATTATAATTATTTAATTGAATTTTTTTTCTAATTCATTAATATTTAATACAGATAAAATTCTAATTAATTGCTATCTATTTACAGTCAGTGGTTGTATGTCGTTATAAACGAGAATTATTATAAACAAGATTAATTTTAAAATTAATTAAAATAATTTTTAAAATGCTCATAATTAGTTGTTTAAACGCAAAAAGTTAATAATTTTACAAGTAATAAACAAGACAAATTATTAAAAAAATATTTTATGCAATTTAAAATTATAAAATACTAAATTTTTATTTAAAATATAAAACATTTATTAGTCAATAAGAAATTAAATAAAATACAAATTTAATACTAAAATTGAGACACAATATAATAAAACTAATGATATGCTTTCAAACATGTTAAAAATATTAATTATTATTAAAACACAAAAAATGAATCTTGTCAAACTAAATTTGAAATCTAAATATAACTAGAATGAATATAGTTGTTCAAGGTGTAAAACACAAACAAATATTGTAAAAGAGTGCAAATTTTTAAAACTAAAACATAGTTATTAATTAAAGTGATCAAGCAAATAAAAAATGCAACATGATGATTTATAAAATCGTACACTTCTTCTTCTTTCTGCCGGCCTTTTTAGGCCCATTACTAGTCTCGGCTTCCGTTTGCTTTCGTTTACGTATTTCACGCATTAAATCAAAAAATACCTAAAAATTCAAATTAATTAATAAACTGTAATTAATAAGTAATAAATAATTTATTTATTTATTTTTGTGCATGCTAATTAATATGGGTTTGTATTGTGTGTGAATTTGACTTTTTATTACGTACTCTATCGACATTGAGCCGCGTTTTGGCCGACGTTTCAATGTATGGCACTTTCCAGAGGTCCGACTGTCGGTGCGCTTCCTCGAGTCGAACCCTTCGTTTCGAATCCAAATCGACTTTATTTCCGACCAAAACGAACGGAATGTTGTCGTCGCCCTTCACGCGCAAGATTTGCTCTCTGTAGAAATTTTTTGGATTATTTAAAGCAAAATTAAATAAAATTAGAAAAAATTCTTTATTATATATTATTTTTAAAAGCTACGTTGTATTTAAAATAATTAGTTTATTATATTTTAACTATTTATACATATATTTGTTTATTTACCAAGTTAATTTAATCAAATAAATGTTTTTCAAATAATATACAGTATTTAATGGGTTCAACAGCTATATGGCTTTATCTATATCTTTAATTTTAATATTAAATTTAAAATTAGTAATATTTTAATTATAAATAAAATGTAAATATTTGTTTTAATGTTAACATTAACATTAATAAAATATATTTCAAAAATTATTAACATACAAATGAGATTTCTGGAGTAAAATCAATTCTAATTATATTCTAAAAATTAATTAATTTTTATTTCTAAAACCTACACGCTTAAATTTGTCAGATAAGAATTATTATTAATATATTAAAAACCTCAAATGTATAAATCATTGTAATTTTTGCAAGCTCTGTATTGTATTAATATTAAATCTTAAAATATTAAATATTTCATGGATGCTAAACTTTTAAATAGCATCATAAATACCTAAACTCATTAACGGCTGCAAAGCTCTCGTGTTCTGTAATCGAGTAAACGCATAGAAAGCCTTCACCCGATCGGAAGTAATTGTCTCGAATAGCGGCATAATCTTCTTGTCCAGCTGTGTCTAGTATATCAATTTGCACTTCCTCATTATCCAAGATCACTTTTTTCCGATACGAATCCGCTTTTGTTGGCTCATAGTCCTCGACAAACTGTAAATGTTATTAATTAAATAAAATACATTTTAAATTAAAATATTTTAATTATGTTTATTATTCTTATTATTGATTTATATATGTAATCAATAGTTTAAATCAAACAAGATTAACTTTTAAAAAAATTAAACAACATTAAATATATACCAAAAGCATAAGTCACAAGAAATATATTTGTTTGGTTATTTTTTAAATAAAGCTTGTTAAAATTTTATTATTATTTGGTTATTTTAACAAATTGCTAATTTTTAATTATTTTTATTATTAAATATAATAAATAAAAATTATTGTTTAATATAATTTAAAATGTAAATTTTATTGTAAAATAGCTTATTTATATTCAATTTAATTTAAATTAATAATATATATTTTTTATTCCCATAAAATTTAATTATTTTTATCTACAATTTATTAATGATAAAAAAGACTAAATATAACTTAAAAACTAAATATAAAACTATTTAAAAATTATCTAAACTTTAGCACTAATATTGGCTTAACACAAATATTGCGTAACATATTCAGAGTAATAATCCGTCTTTAAACTAGGACCAATTTATATTCTATATTTAAAATATATAATTACTTATGAAAAATATTTTGCATATTTGTTTTACAAATAATTAATAGGTTAAATTTATTTTTTATAACATTTTCAACTGACAACATCTAATTAATTTTCTCGAAAACAAAATTGTTTGCAAATATTCGGGACATTAGCAATGAGATGATAGAGAAAAGCCTAAACAAATTGAAAAAACATAAATTATTTTAACATCGAAAATTTTCTCAAACAAAAAGCCTAATGTTATTCCTCATTATTGAGAGAAAAATTTTTCTGTAGCTCTCAGACACAAAATAACGAGTATTTTGTGCTTAAAAAAGTCATTTACAGCTATAAAGTGCCGAAAAAAATACTTTAAAACTTCTCTTACGAATTGAACTAATCAATGAATTTTGTGGTCAATAAACTCACAGAATATTAGCGCAAAAATTATTGTGTAATCAGAGGCTATGTACAAGAAAAACAACTCGTTTTTGGTTTTACTTATCATTAAATTTATTATATATTTTATGTGACATTAAATAATTTTCTCAAAATAATACGACATTTGTCACATCAACTGTTCAGTCAAATAGTGCCTAAAAGCAATTTAGACTCAAATTAATTGTTTTATATAAGTGTGAAAATAGACTAGATGTAGCTAGCAAAAATGTTTAAATAATCTATTTTTATGCGAAAAACTTGTTTTCTTATACATAAACTATAATAAAATCATTTTTTATGTGAATAACATTCAAATTATTTTTTTTTCTAAAAAATATGTTTCAAAAATTCAAGTTTTTTACAATAAAATAAGTTTTTTTTATTGTTATTAAAATATTTTTGACCAAAAAAATAAGTGCAAAGCTCTCATGTCATGCATAACAGAAATTATTATATTTTAAAAAATTCAACTTTATAAAAATAATTTATTAAAATTTAAATCAACTTGAAATAAGTAAAATAAAGACTAAAAATGCAAATTTTTGCCATATGTCACTTTGAACTTATAAATTACATTTCAAACTGTAAATAGAATTTAACATACATTAAAAACACATTAATTTATAATTGTCAAAAATACTTTAGCATACTACAAAAAAAATAAAAACATAAAAATGATTTTAAACTATAAATATGTTCAATGTCATTAAATTAAAAATATTATACAGTTTTAAATCCTAAAAACTCATAAAAAATAATGAATAGAACATTTTTGTCAACAATTTAAGCTAAAATGTACATATTTAAATAAATTATAAAAATAATAAAGCATATAAAAAATGTTAATACTTGTTATTAAAACTACATTAACTACATTTTACAACAAAAAACGTCTATTTATAGCTATTAAGCAAAACAAGAAAAAATTTTAAAATATGTCTTATCTATGCATTAAAGTAGGAAAAAGTCTATTTAAACGTTAACTTTCATAATAAGAATAGAGATATTATGATAGTGTTTAATAAATGCATTAAATTCCAGTCTTTAGCATTAAAATCTAAATTATGTTCCTGCCACTATTGTGTTACAATAGTGCACAAGTGTTTTATGAGCGGTGACTATCAGTGCGTTCAACCCCTGATATCTATAGCTAAGTTAACGCCATTCTTCACATTTGCTGCTATTTTCGGACAAAAAGCCAATTAATCAAAATTTTTGTATTTTATGCTTTACTTCTGTCACGTATTTAATGTTAGCTTAAATTTAGTACGTTTTTTGAGCACATCTCTACATTATGTATAAAAATTTTTAATTTATTCCAAAATTTTTTATACTTGTTTGTTTGTTAACTAATTAAAAATAAAATTTGCTCTAGAAAATCTTTTCTCAATAATTTTTCATGTTATTGCTTTTTGTGGTTTTTGTGTTAAACTGTATTTTTGTTTTTATTTTCTAAATAACTATTAATTTTTTTTCATAACAGTAAAAATAATTTTTTAATTATTTATTTAACTTTTATTTATATTTTTGAACTAAATTATACGGTTTTATCCTTGTAGAAACTAAAATAAAAATAATAATTTATAAAACATTTTTATTATCTTAAATATTAAGCTTTTATATAAATTAATGTTTAAATCAAGATTATTAAATAAAAGTTAATTTGCCTAGTTCACAACTAACAGGAAAATTCTATTGTACAGTAATATATAGTTTTTGGTAGTATTATTGCAACATCTCTAAATTATATAATTTTATATAAAAAAATTAAAATTTAAACTGTAAATATATTAGATATATTAATTTTATATTATTTAAAATTTAAATTAAATATATTTGGCAATTCTAACAGCCAAGATTAGTTTTTTAACTTTAATTGTATTTTAATATCTATTAATAAATTTCAATATAACATTTAAAATATTTAAAATAAATCATTCCTAATTTGACAATTTATATTAATATTTTCTTGAAACTGTTCTTTTGTAAACTTTCGTAATTTATTAATTATGTCTTATTTGACATGTTTGACAAAAGAAGTAAAAACAATCAGACAAAAACAACAATAGCAAGTTTACGTAATTTATTACAACATTAAGCATTATTTAAATTTTTTTATTGTAAAGCTGTTAGAAATTCCTCCGTTCACTACTAAATTTTTTTATGTAAATTAAATTCATGAAGTTCACATCATTATTTCAATTTTTTTTTGAAAAATTCAAATTACTCAGTTATATTATTAAAGTTATCTGTCTAAATTTTTTTTCAATATATTTTTTGTGCTCATTAATTTGATAGAAAAAATTTTGTCAAGTTTAATTAGTTTTTGTTGAGTGATGTGAAACAATGTCTAGAATTAAGATTAAAAAACTAATACAATTTTACTGACAAGTTAGATTAATAAAATTAATTAAATATCAATGTTTTTAGAAATATCTATATAATTATTTTTATTAAAAAAATAAATATATTTTTTATAATTTTAAATAAATAGTTTAATTAAGTAAATATTTTTAAAATAAATAATATTTCCAGGTTAAAGTTTTATAGTAAAAATAAAATTATTAATTAAAAAAATTATTCATTCTAAATAAATATAATTAATTTTGGAGTTAACATTATAATTTTATTTTTGTTATATAAAATTAACTAGACAGGTTTCAATATAATAAATCATATTTTTTAATTCAAAAATTTTAATTAATAGCTACATATAATCTGTTATGAGATTATTTACTAATGCTTTCACATAAAACCAGATTAAATAAAAACTAATTAATTCAAAAAATAAAAAATTTAATAAAATTATTAAAAAAAACAAATGTCAAGTACAAGTTAACATAACCAAATTAAAATGCATAACACACATTAAAGGATAAGAATTTTTTTAAATCCAGTTTTTATTTCTAAAAGTCAAATGACTTTTTTAAAACAAAAAAATAAATTGAAAAATCAAAATCTAATCATTAGTTTGATGTTTGAAATTCCATTTGGGCGTCAATGGAGAGAACTCTAGATATAAAATATGTTTGATTTTATTTTTTCTTTTATTTTAAACTTGATAAATGTGAGCGAGTGAGAAAACTATCTAAAAAACACAATATTCTAATTCAATTATTCAGCACTAAATATACACTTTTATAAATTGTTAGAATATTTTTTCAAAATCTAATATACCTTAAGTTGATCGATATCAACATTAGATTAAGTATTTCAACATTCTCATCTTAAAGTATTCAGGCAATTGCAGGTTAATAACCCTGAGATAAAATTGTATTACATTTTATATACTATACCAAAAAATTTTAAACCACAAATATTTAAGGAATTACTAAAAATTATTTAAGCATGTTAATTAATACTTTTCATTTTTGTTGTTGTAAATAAACATATTATCAATAAATTTAATTAACATTAAATATTATTTTAGATTTAATCTTTATTTTTAATATTATAGCTTGCAGCAATTAGTATAAAAACTATTATTTTATAAATATATAAATTTAAGTTAAATTAATTAACCATTATACTTTTTTATTAATGATTTTTTTCCTAATAAATCAAACTTAATTTCGGATGATAGACTTAAGTACTTTTTAAACATGTTTATTTTTGTACGTTTACTCCATAAAATTAATCGAAATTTCCAGTTTGGAGAAAAAAAAATCACAGCACTTACTAACAAGAAAGTATGCAAAATAAGAATGTTTTTGTGTTTATTTTTAGCACAACTGGCGGAATCTATAAATTTTCGAATTCACCTTTAACATAAATTAGAGCCAAAAATAAACAAATCAGAAATTTTGTATAAAATAGGAACAAAAATAGTTATTTTAATCGCGTATTCATAAGACAAGTCTTATTCATCACAAAAACTTTTGATCAAATGATAGTTTTAATGTAAACAAGAAATTTCTAAAATAAAATTTGTTATAAATTTTAACATCACAAAAACTAGCAATTTGCGTCATTCAAATATTTTAATTATAAACATAGTCAAGTCTATTATATAATTAGCATCATAGATAAATAAATATAACAATAAAATTACATAATTCAAAATTTAAAAATATATAATTTTATTGTTAATTTAACATGCTTATTAAATAGATTTATATCTGTCTAAACGCCCGTTAAAATAGATTAAATTTAAATTTATTTTTATTAAAATTATAAATAAAACTAATTTTTTAGATTGTTAAAATTTTCAAACAAGTTAAAAATAAATCTGTCTACACGCCTGTTAGAAAATAGATAAACAAATATAAACAATAAAATAATTTTACAATAAACATAAGCGCAAGCATAAAACTTTTATCAATTAATTTCATAAATGCAACAAGCTCATTAAATATTAAAACAAAGTTTGCAACAGGCCCGGCATAAAAAACCAGTGCAAACATTAAACACATTGGAATGCAAATCGAGATTCTAATCAATAATAAATTTATTAGTCATAGCATAGAAACGTGTAATTACTGCTCGTATTGTGTTATTCAATATTACGAGAATTACGATTACGTTTAACTATTATATATATTAAATAGAATTTCTAATACATAAGCCTTTGATATGAGAACAACAAATAACAATAACTCGATTTCATACCTCGTCATACATGAACTGTAATGTAAGCGCCGACTTGCCGACCCCACCACTGCCGACCATGATTACTTTGTGTAAAGGTGGCTGTACAGTTTTCGCCTGCTGGCTCGACATTGTGCTATTTTCGAGGCCTACCGTATTGTTGTAGTGCTGTTGTTCAGGTGTTGTCGCCGATGCTGTCGACTCGCTTTTTGCAAATATTCTGAACAATAGATAAATAAATAATTTTAAAAAAAAATAATATTTTTTAAAGAAAGTATTGCACAAATCAGTGAAATATTTCTATTTTTAGTCTAAAAACTGTGATTGAATAAATTTGATAATATTTATTATTACATTTTAAAAGTCTATTATTTTTGGTTTAATTATGAGAATATAATTTTTAAGATAAAAATAAAACAATTTACGTTATAAATAATTATAAGAAATTAAAAATTGTATAAGTTAGTTTTTGTAGATATATTAAAAAATATAATAAGTATTTTTTATACAGTCTCTCCTAATCACATCTGATATGTCTATTAGTTTATCAATAAATAATTGCTGAAAAAACTGTTGATTTGTTACTCAATTACATACTATAGATAAAAACGTATAAAAACAATAGTTTTACACAAAATTACAATTTATTTCACATTAAAAAATTAGATCAATAGTTCAATAGTTAAATGTCAACAACAAAAAATAATTTCATTAATAGCGACAAATAGATAGTTAACTAATAGATAATAGATATCTATAAAAATTTAAATTAAAATTAAATAAAAAATAATTTTAAAATAAAATAATAAAAATTATATTATTTATAAACCTTTGGCCAAATCGACGAACTCTATGGTATAGTCGAGTCGTCTGATCGCGAACTCTGTCACGAATTTTAGTGAAGTCACCCATAGTTAGCACAAAAATATATATAAATTATTTATGAAAATTATCTCTTAATTTAATCACAAATAGTGTACGAAAACCACTGAATAATTAACACAAATTTCGTTATCAATTGCTTAATTAATTGGTTGAATGAATAGTATAATTACAAATAAGAAACTTTATTTTTAATTAATTCTTAGCTATGTTTAAGTAGATGAGTAATTTTTTAACAAGCACACAAACACACACAGACACACACAAGCTTTAATTAACTTTTATCTAGATCCTATTATGGAGGATATAACAGTTTTAGAATATTATTTTATTACACTTTGTGCAGAAAGTATTGCGAATTAAAACTGGAAATAATTTTCGCAAAAAATATTATTATTTTTTAATCAATAGATTTTCCGTATATTCGATGATAATTCACATATTGTTGAGCATAAAAATAGAAACAAATATTTTTTATTTAATTTTTGTATATAAATAGCAATTCATAAAATCAATGGGCATAATAAAAAAAAGTGCACAGACACAAAAACAAGCAAGCAAGCAAATAAAAAACCTAATAAATAAAATAAAAATAACTGTTCAGTCGAATAGAGCCGTTGTTTATAAGCGCTGTATTTGATTGCACTCGAAAAGACAGTAAAATATACGACAAAAAAAATTTATATTTTTGCTTCACTCGAGTGCAAAGCAAGTGAGCGAATGAAAGGTTCAAAAACTGTAAATAATATCTCAAATAGTGTTGTTTCGCACAGATGTAGTGCGCGGTGAGACTGTCGGGGCTCAGGAAAACAGGTTGACTACCGGTGAGAGCGCCGATTGAATGCTATGCCATGCTATTCTACGCTATACCTTATGTTATTTTTGAAGTGGGAATAGGCTGTATGTCTAGCTCGCGCATAGGTGTTACTATTCGATTGATAAGTAGTATTGCAATACAACATCTGTTTTATTATTATATTCAATTGCAAAAATATATACACAGAAATGCAATATATATATAAAAGTAC
>JAQFXP010001604.1:0-18453 GCA_034693685.1 Belba bartosi
AAATTGCCTATTCTTTTAACATTAGAGGGTTCTAAAATTTTTTGCTCCCTATTTCTCGACGGATACCTCCTTTAATATTTAGTAAATTTAAAAATCATGTCTTTTATAACAACAAAGTTTTTAAAAGAGATTTAATATTTATTAAATCTTGTTACACTGGATATTGTATATAATCAAGAAGATTTTATTTCGATAATAATTTTAGTAGCGCATCCGTAAAAAAACTCAACTTAAAATACAATCAATTCTATACTGTATAAGTTTTAGAACTGTTACTAACTGTTATAACTTTTTTTTATCTACTGTCATATTGTCATCATATGTTTTTAAAACTGTTTCTTCACATTTCACATATAAACAATCACTAAATATGAGCTAATTTTATATTAAAGCTTAAAAGTATTCAATTTGACTAAATGATAAATTAAAATAATTAAACTTTTAAAGTGTGCTACAAAATCAATTATCACCATTTTAGTAAATGCAATAGTTTGAAAATTTTACACATGTTTTGTTTAAAATTTTTAGAATTTTCTTCTTGTCAATATATCATGCACGCTAAGAATGAGATTTAAGTGCCAAATAGTGCTATGTTTAATTAAATAATCAAAACTTATTTTCATTTGTTCATTAACTCAATGTTAGTATTTGAAAACATTAAACTTGAAAATTCTAAAAACGTTTTGATTTTGCATTCAAGTTTAATAATTTTTAATTAATTTATAATGAATTTTATGAACCAATTTTATAAAGGCATACCTGTGCTGCTAAACAGTAGAAATTTTATTAATTATATTGTTAGCATCTACTGTATGTTTATAATAAAATCACTTTAAAATGTTTATTCATGTGTTTAATGTAAAACTCAATTTTAATTAAATTTTGTGTGATTTGAATTATTTGCTTAATTGGATTTTGCAAGATAAGTTATTTAATTTTGTCAACTTTATTTTTAGATAATTTTAAACAATTTTACAAACAATTTAAACTAAAATTTAATGCTAAAAGTATGCAATAAAATATTACAATACAAGTCAAAAGTTTGATTGCATCTAATATTTTATATTTAATAAACAAAAATATTTAAAAAATTAAACTATTGTTTATTTAATTTTAAAAAATTAAGTAAATACATTTGATATTAAAATATTATATCAATAAATATTCACTAATAGTTCTAGTTGTTAGTTTTAGCATTGCTACAAAAAAAACAATTTAAAAATTTTTTAGTTGAAAAAATTTAATAAAATTGTAAAAAATTTATTATTTATTATATTAAAAAACAAGATAAATTGCCGCAAATATAACTTAACCTTAGCTTTTTATTAAACTTTAGTTTACCCTAATATAAAAATGTTGTTTACGTATTAAAACCAGTAGCAGTTAACTTTAAAGCCTACAGTATTGTAAATAAGTTTAAATAAATGATGTTAAATTATTAATATTAACTAAGATTGAACAGTTTTAAATTATATATTGTGTAAATTTTTCTTTAACCCATTAGCACTAGTTTTATTCAATCGATTGCCGAATTGCTTCATAAGATATCAATAAAGAGTTAGTCGTCTAATAATCATTCATTTGTATGCAGAGTATAGAGTAATTCAGATAAATGTGTCGATTGAAAGATAAATCGTTTATCAAACTATATAGCACTGCATAACTGATTATATATAATAAGATTTTGTTATTTATTTTGTTATTAATCAAAGTTAATGATGTTTCTCCATGTTTAAATCATAAGAAAAAGTTTTCAATTTATTAATTGAAAACTTACACTACCAAGTAAGTTATTATTTAATGGTATATAAATTTAAAAATAAATTTGCATTAATGAAAAAAAATTAAAATAACCAAATTAGTTATTACAATTGATTGATACAATTGTTCTAATTTCCAAATAATTAGAAATAATCAATCAATTGTTTCATTGACATACATAACCAAAAACTTACAAATTTTGCTAATAATTAAAAGTCCATCACTTCTATATGGCTGATCACTAATGGCTAGTTAATTATTTAATTTTTTTATGCTGAATATAGGTGACTTTTAGTAGCATATATTTATAAATAACATATATAAATTTTTTAACATAAACATTTTAAAATCAACTTTTATTCTGTTTAAAATTAACTAGCTACTTAACCGCACTATATTTGCTAGATCTGCTTGCAGCTATTAAGTTATTTATTTATTAATATTAGTTTTGAAGAAAAATGCAATAAATAAAATATTTGAAATTTAAGAATCAGATTAATGTTGGCAATGATTTGTTTATATCTTATGGTTAGTTGATTTAGTAGAAAACTATTTATATTTCAACCATAAATCGTATAATACCCTGAAACAATAAAATAAACTCATTGTCTAAGTTGTTGTTAACGCAATTATATTTGCAAGTATAATTTTGTTTTGCTCATTTAAAGCGGCTGTTATTACTTATATTAATAAAAGTAATAAATTAATATATAGTACTGTATATTAGTATCTCTATGACTATAATTTCTAAAAATTGTGAAACAAAAAAATTCTATTGACTCAAAAAGCTTATCGTTTGGTATAAAATAAAAAAAAGAGTTAAAATCAGATTTAAAAATGTCATTCTTTACAACAACAAAAAACTTATCTAATGCCCACAAAATATGTCATCAGATAAAAAATGCTAAACAAAACAAAATCATTTGATTAATACAATTTTTGTGAGTTATTTTTAGTATATAGTGTACATATACATGCTTGCACAATATTTTTACAAATGATTAATTTAATTTAATTTGAATATTAACATAATTAACATTAAATTGATTTTCAATGTTTTTAAAGTAAACAATGATAAAAACACATTAAATTGCTAAATACCAATTAGATAGAGTAAACTCAATTTTCAAGTTAAAAAACAATTATTGTTTGCAAATAGCCATGTTAGTAGTTTGCCAATTATAAAAATAATTTAACACCATTATAAACATGAGCTAACTTTATCATGTAATAATAAAATGTGCAAAAAAATATTTTTATAAATGCAATATTTAAAAGGTTAGGCACGTCTAAAAATACAATAGTTTCTTACAGATTATAAACTTTATAATGTATAATTACATATGCAACATTTATATGTGTTGGTGTAATTATCACTATATTTGGGTGGCTTATGATTTCCATTTTATAAAAATAATATTTTGTAAAAATCACTTTGTTACCCAAAAAACTGTAAAGTTTCTTTTAATTAACTTAAAGTAGATTAATAGAAGTAATAAAACTATTTTTTAATATGTTGCAGTTTTGAAGCGTAAAATAGTTAAATTTCTGTTTATATTTTTATGCATTATTTTTCCTTGCAAGTTATATGTTTATAAAAAAAATATTTCTTATCAGAATAAACAAAGTTTATATGTACCTTTAATTTAGTAAAGAAATTATTCAATTATCTTTTATCATTATCCTGTAATTTAATATTAAAATATCAGAATAAAAAACACGCTAGTGCATTAATCGTCATTATAAGCATCATATATCTTTATGATAACAATAAAAACCGATTATCTAAACATGATTTTTCAAGTACTGCCAAAAAACTAATTTTGTTTATACAAAGAATTAACCAATTTGTAAGAATATTGAAACAAACAATTTTCTTTTCAAAAAATCAATTTTAAAAATTAAACTGTCAAAAATTTAATTAATTGAATTAAGTTAAGTGAATAGTCTATATAAAAAATTACCCTCGGCACAAATAAAATTAAATAGATCGCAAAAAATTATATTAACTCAATTTTTTTTAACTTATACTCATAAAGTAAATAACTTAATAGATTCAAAACATGCCATACATTAGGATTATATGTGGAATAAAATATATCAAATCTTATATTTCAAATAATATATGCGATTCTCTTATTTGATGATAAATATGCTTTTGGATGATAACAAATAAAATAATATTTCAAAAAAGTTTTACAATTTTTATAGTACTTTACTTATCTGTTTACTTCAACTATATTATCTATATTTGACTATAAATCGAATCAATATTCAAATTCAAACAACATATCTAAACCAAAGAGCTATGAAAGAGATTTTCATTTTTATGAATTTCCGAGTAAATCGAGTATAAAAATTAAATAACTTTTTTATATTTATGTGTTATCTTTACTATTCCTAGAATTTTATTTATATGCCATTAATTTTTTTAAGTATTAAAAGAGTATTGTATCTAAAAATAGATATCTATTTATACAACAATTTTGATTGAATTTTGTTGAAAAATAAAAGTTTTTGTTCAATGATTGATCAAACGATAAATCAGATAATTCTAAAAATATGCAAAAATAAAAAATTTTAAAATAAGAAACCATTTGTAAAATTAAAGAATTTTATAATATAATGATATTAATACTGGTTCACAAAAAACATGTTTTCATTTTACAATCAGATATTTTGTCCCATTTATTAAACTAATTAATATTTTTTAGATAATTTTTTGCTTTAAAAATGATATAAAATTTAAAAATCAATATTTGCTAAACATTACAAAATTCATTGCTTGTTAAATAATAAACTTAATTTAAAAATTAAAATAAAATAAAAATTAATTATTATTATTATTATCGCTTAATTAAGCTGTTATTTCATTAAAATACTAAACAGTATTACAAACCTAAAAAGTAATAATTTTTAAGTTTATATGACTTTAATTAATATATATTTACAATTTGTCTGTTTGAATTTTATAAAATTAATTAAATTTAAAAATATAAATAATTTATGAGCAAAATATCTGCTTAATTACATTTTAGTTCATTTATGAGTTAGACTTCAAATCAAATGCTTTCCTTTTATTTGAAATTAATTTGAAAAATATTTTTTTCAATTTAGAGATTCTGTAACTTCACTCAAATTACAATAGATTTACTCCAAATGTAATAAAGCTTTTCAATAGATTTTGCTTTTTATTCAATTCAAAAAAATTCTGATTTTTAGTACTGAAGTGAAGCAGTAAATCGAAATTTCTATCTATTTATTTGCTCACAACTAAAATAAAAAGTAAAAACTAATATAAAGTTGAGATGAGATCAATCAATAACTTTGAGTTTAATTGACTCAAAAATTTTCTTCTTTTTTAATCTCTTTCAAATTTCAATTTAATTATTTTTAAAGTTACGAACAACTTCAATTTTTAAATGTTTAAAACTTAATTAAATTTTTAAACTAAATTTATAAATTATATTATAAAAATTTTAACTTAAATATAAAATTCGTATTTTCTAAATTTCAAAACAAATATTTTTCTCAAGAATATCGTCTTGGTAAAATCCTTGCTTATTAGAATTTCAATTTATTTTAACATATGCATATATTTTTCATCAATGCATATTACAAACTAAAGTAAAAGCATTTTCAGATCACTATCTGTTAACAAGTTTTTCAAACCTTTGAAATGAAAATTTTTGAAAACAAAAATAAAATTCGATTTTTTAAACACATTATCAAGATTATCATTGATTAAACATTTTGCCTTTGTATGAAATGCAAATTTAAAATCAAGTTTCCATTATAACAATTGATAATAATTAAATTTGTTTTAATAAAAAAAAGTTTAAAATGTAATTAAATCTTCAATGTTCTCATAATTAAAACCATCATTTAATTGATTTTAAAATAAAACTAATATTCAATAAAAATATATCATTTTATATATTAAAATAAAAATTGCATTTTATAACAGAATCAGTAGAAAATGTAAATTATATTCTTAAAAAAACTTCAAAACATTAACTAAATAGTTTTGAACCAAAAGGCAGAACTGTATGAACGGAAATGTCTAATTGAAGTAACGAGTAAGTCTGTAAACTGGGTTTACAATCACACAAAACAATGTAAAGTAGTCTTCGAAAGCATTTGAAGTAAACATGTTTTTCACTCAGAATACTGTTAATTGATTTTGACGTTAAAAATAGAAGAATAATAACTTTATTTCTCAACTCAGACATAATTAACAGTAAACCATAGATCCCGGACCCGATTAGTAGTGATAAAGCCCAGACATACCTGCGCTGAAGATGCCGTCTTCGACTTGAAATTGTTTAATTGTGTCGATAATGAAGAATCCAGAGGAAGGGAATAGAACTGATGTAAAAAAGTGAGCCAAAGAGACACAAATAGTCAAAACCCATCCCCAGTGGCCCTCCGGGTAGTAGTGTTGGTGAATAGTAACTGCCTTCGGGTCGTCGGGAGATAACTGTGTGTTAAGGCCTGGAATCTCACCGTTCAATTCGGCGTTCTCAGGTCTGCCGGTGTGAACGCCAGACATACCGCCCCATTCATGTGCCTTCCAAACGGACTTCCGGTGCGAAGGGTTGCTAATTGTGGTATCGCTCAAACGCCTCTGTTTCTCAATACTACTATTAATCGAATTACGATTATTCCGAATGACTGAATAGGCATTCGATGAGAAATAGGGAGACTTGGGATCAGTCGAAACGGTTGACTTTGAACGGAATTGGCGCCGACTGTACGGAACGGCCGCTTTGGACTGTGTCGGCACTGTTTGTGGTTGAGTGTTGTGTGAGTGAGAGACGAATGGATTGGTGTGTCTGGAGTGGCCATCAATCAGATCTCCATTATCTGTGGTCAGTGCAAATATATTGGATTTCTTGCGTTTATATGGAAGACCTTTTATGGTAGCGGTCGGTGCAGTGGTTGCCTGCGCTACACACGTCGATACGGATATGTGTCGGTACGGATCCATTCTATCCATCTCTTCTTCATTTGATGAACTGCTGGTGGAAGTGGCAGATGGAGGCGATGGCAGGCCTGGCAGACACGATGGCGATACGTATTTTGATATCATAATTGATTATTGGATGAGTTAATTGGTTTTGTTTCACATAAATTAATGCAAATTAATGCTAATTTGAAACACATTTTGTTTTATATATTCTTATATTTATACTTTACATAAACTGTAACTTTAGTTTAGTTTAGTTTAGTTTAGTTATGAATAAATATTACAAAACTATTATAAGGAAAAAGTAACTAGAACTGTGAACCGAATAATGTATCTTATTTATTTATTTATTTATTATTAATTTTTTCAAACATAATTGAATTAACACTAATTTATAGCGACATATACTGTAAATCGAGAATAAAA
Source organism: Belba bartosi (assembly GCA_034693685.1). Lineage (NCBI taxonomy): Eukaryota > Metazoa > Arthropoda > Arachnida > Sarcoptiformes > Damaeidae > Belba > Belba bartosi. The sequence continues at coordinate 7,157 of JAQFXP010001604.1, forward strand.
TAAATTAAAACCTTTGAGTTGTGTTGATATCAAAAATACATATTTTGATGCTTTCGACCGGAATTGAAGTCAAATTGAGTTTAAATGCGGAAAAGTTTTCCCAAAACAAAATCAATCTCTGCTTTTGGTCTCAAAGATGTATTGGTAAGTGAGTCGAGAGAATAGGAGGAGTTCTGCAATTGTCACAAAACATTGCTTTGAAATCTGTGCTCGAATTGCGAGCACTGGGAGAGAGTGTGAGAGCACTGAGAGATGAGACGATTCCATCGATACTTCACTTGTAAGAGTCGGCTCTACTTTTAATAGATATCTTATGTTTGCTTCCATTTAATACATTTGTTATACAATTCTTTAGATTTCTTTTTGTTTTATTTAACCAATAATACTCTTCACTTCATTTTCTTGTTTATTCACTTATTTTTGATTTTATTTGATTTTGTTTTTTACAAAAACAACAGACAATCAAAAACAAAAGGAAATACACGAATCCTCATTAAAGTGAGGAATAGCTGATTTCAATTGTAAAAACGAGAGTTTAAATGAACTTAACAAAAATACATTGGTGATTTCAAACCGATTCGAAGCAAAACTAAAGTTAATGTTTAGTTGAGAATCAATAGTATTCTTTAAAAGTGAAAATTCTTTTTCGAAAAAAACATTATATATTGAATATATTTAAAACAAAAAACAATTTTAAACAAAGCATAACATTTAGGCAAAATATCAATATACTGTATACTGTATAGTGTGAAGGCGATAGTTGTGTGGCGTATGGCTTAAGACAAGAAATGTATTGTTGAGACACAAGTGTGAGACATGAGTCGAGGCGTAAATAATTCAGTCTTTTCTTGCGATGAATTGTATGGCAAGCGATGAAGTGTTAAGAGATTTCTTGACTTATAATAAGCATCCGTTTAGTTATTTCCAAATGGAGCAGAAATATGACTTCGAGTTTGTGTAGATTTTTATAGTTATTAAATGAGTGACAAAATTGCATAAAAGAGTGCATTAAATGCTAAATCATAGCTACAATAAGCGATAAAAACTATAACTTTAGTCTCTCTTCGCTTGTTTGCCAACCGATTAGCGTTTGGGACAAACATTTTAAAACTTCTAATTAAAATCAAATTATTTGTTTTCACGCTTCAGATGCGAAATCCATTTTATTTCAATTTATTTTTATTTAAATCAAATTAAATATATATACAAACAAATAAATTATGAAATCATTAATTAAAATTAATATTCAATCGATTCTGGACTCAGAAAACCTATAATTTATTTGTATTAATAAATATTAAATTGAATTTTATTATAGCTTTTCATGAAATCAGTGAACGAAACAATTAATACAAATGAAAACTTAATGTCGATTATTAGTGAAAATATTAATTTAATAAAAAAAAACCTTATTTAAGAAACACATAAACTTACTATATCTCAAAACTTAAGACTTATTTTGGTTGACTTTCTCGAGATATTTATTATTTGATCTCAATTCGATCAAAAGCACAAATTATTTGTTTGACCGATGTTTTCAATGCAATCGAAATTCATTCAATAAAAATCAAAATCTGGGTCTTTATTGAGCCTTAGGTTAACAATTCACACACAAACAGGAGTTGCCCTAAACTCCTCTCAACTTTTTAATTAACATTTTATTCAAATTTTATTTCCATTAAATTTTAATAAACATATAATGATATCTAATATGATATCAATGTTATATTTTCTACTTAATTAGGATAACGATTATATTGTCACTATTTTAGACCAAACGGTCATTTAAAACAAACTAGTTAAAAGTTTGTGTACTCAATATAAAAATAAACAATTCTATTTCTTTATTTAGTTAATAATACAAAAGGTGTGGCTTTTAATTGCGATATAGTTGTATTTATTAGCAGTTAAAGCATAAGTGGTATTCGTTTTCTAGTCATATAATCATATAATGAGTTATAATTTTGTAGTTATTTGTAATTTCAATGTTGTAAAGAATAATCAAGCCAATTTTACAATCAATTTGTTTTATATGCCATTTATTCACAGCTTTTGATTGTTAGACGCATATAAAGTTTGCAGTTTAAAAATAATTAAATAGTTAATTAAAATTTGTTATTAACTAGTTTAAAATGTATTTCACACAAGTTTAAAATTTTCGTTAATGCATAAAAATGTCTCGAAATACTTGGAATTAAATATTTTTATTTATGAGTCAAGTAATAACAAAATTATTTTAAGAAACATATTCTTTAATTTCATAGCAAATAACTCTTATTGTTTGAAATGTTTTGAAATTTCGACACAATTTCAAATTGGATACCAAGTGTTGAAAAGCAAATTCGAAATTTCAGTAACACTAGACTTAGCAGAAAATCTGTAGTCAAGAGTGCGTTCTCTTTCGACTCGCATTTGAACTAAAGCATAGATTCAATGATTTTTTTGTACAGAACTCAAGACATTAATCATTCCAAATAAACACAACTATTCGTGAAATTCTCAGAAATTCTTTATTCGTATATAATTCATATAAAAACATTAGTACTAAGCAAAACATTATTGCTTAATTAAAAGAAAAAAGTTTTAATCTTCTTCTTTGCTATAAATTATTTATAAATAGTTAATTGCATTAAAGAATTTGCACATCTTGTTGATTTTTTTTACAAAATAAGATTCTGGGTTTTGCGGCAATTAAACTCATATTAAAAATTAATTCTATTAGATAACAAATGTTAAAAATGTTTTATTGTGTATTTTTTCTTTTAATTAAAATTTTAATAATTTAAAACAATAATTCAAAATGCTTTAGACATAAAAATAATAACAATATTAAATGCAATTTAAACATAAATTATATAAATAGTTATGCAATAAAAATACAAATTTTCGAATTTATGCAAATCATTAAGAATGTTTATTTGCATTTGTTTATATTATTTTTAAATTTTTCTCTAACACTAATACTAACTCTAAATTTACAATGACAGACATTCAAAACTAAACAAAAAATTAGCTATATAATAAATTAATTAATTTCTAAATTTAATTTTTATTAAACATGAAACGATAAATGCAGAATATACTCAAGTTTAGCATAATAGCAAATCTCGATTATAGCAAAACAGGAGAGTTATAATTAGAGATTTATACGGCGGATTTATATTTCCTGATCCAGGGAAATTAGGAAGGAATTTTTTTTAATTTGGTCAAAAACCTATACAAGTATCATGGGAGAAATTTTTTAAAACGCTAAAAACCCATATATTTATAATAAAATTATATCCAAGTTAACTGGATTTAAAGCGTATTCAAACTAAATTTAGCTAAGTTACTCTGGAGTATATAGCATATGTGACTATATAATATAAACTTCAAATTAATGCAATGCTTAATACCTAATACAATACAACTTATTTAGAGGCAAATTAATTTTTAATTATTATTTCCTTAAAATATGGGCATTTGGAAATAAATTTTTAATTAGCATAATTCACTCATTTTTGGCACAATTTTGGTGCAAATAACTTTCTCAATACCTGGTTTACATTTCCATCAAAAGGGAAATTAAAAGTTTTTAATTTCAAACTATTATAATAAGAAGTTAAATTTAATTGTAAGATAAAATTAAACTAAAGTCAATATTTCCTATTTTGAATATCGTAATGCAATTTATTTTTGTTCAGGTCATACAAAAAATATTTATTGTATAAGTTATAATAATTTTATTTTAAATTATTGTTAAACACAAAGTGGTGTTATATTCTTATTTTTATATGCCTGTTCTATTAACTTATAGAAGTGTTTCAACATAGGAAGAGTTCAAGATAGGTAGTATTGACTTTAGTTATTAAAAATGTATCTTTTTTAATTATTATATCTAAGAATTATTGTCAATTAATCTATTTCTTATTTTAAACTTTTACTTATAATAAAAGTGTTATATAAAAATCAAGTTTATAAGATAAAGTATACTCACAATAGAGAGCTGGTAAACCAAGTTAGAATTTGTAGTTTTTTGGTTATAATTTATAGATCATAGCTAAAAAATAATCCTCAACATATTTATAAATTCCGCTATAAATTATAACTAATTCAAAAATTATTTAAATTTAAAAAAATTTAACTTTTAACATATTTAATAGTTTTATAAATCTTTAAATTTTAGATTAAACTGGGTTTAGACCTTAACTGCTTTTGCCCTAGCCTATTTCTATAACTAAGTTGCCAAAGTTTTAAACAAAATTCAAAAAAATTTTAAACTATTCTAGATCAACTATGCTAAAATCTGTCTTTTCTTAATTTAAATTTTTTTAATGATTAAAATGTCTATTGGAGTTTATGAATTTGCTGTGGATTTTTAAACATAATTTAAAAATTGAGATAAAAACGGCTTTATCCAGCTTTTCATTGTCAAATTCAATCTATATTTTATCTAGATAAATGCTGCGCACTAACTGGAAAGAATGCTTTAAGACATGTAAAATGTTAAATTTAGTAAATTATAAATTTGTAAATTATTTAGTTACTAAAAATAAAAATGCTTTTGAAATTCTTCAAGTTGCTATTAAGATTAAAAATTTGTTGCTTTGTTTTGTTCCTTTCTCACATGTTTTGTAAATATTTTTAAAATGGTACAACTGCCAAACTTTCCTAGATGCCTTATACCAACATTAATGTTTGTTTATTAGTCTTATTAGAACTGGTTTTTAAAGATCAGAGTATACTTACTCAAATTAAACATCAATTTAAAGTTTAAATTAACCAATAAAAATATACAAATCAACCTGTTAGAAAAACAAGAATTAAGAAAATTGGCTAATTCAGGTAGAATTAGGGGAGGAATGTAAAAAAACTTTGCTAAAAACCTAGTCAATTAGAGTAGGTTTTTCTAAAACACTTAAAATACCTTAAAAATTACTTAATATTACTTGCTTTTTAATGAAATTTAAACTAAATTTAGTGACAATTTAGGGCATTTTTCGTGAACTAAATGCCAGAGAAAATAAATGTCAATTTTTAAAATCAGGATGATTTTTGAATGATCTTTTTTTTTTAAATTCTTGTAAAATAAAATTAAACATAAAAGTAAAATTTGTGTTTAGTTTCGAAAGTCTCCAACTGTACAAATAAACTCAAAACCAAACAAACAAAATGATCCAACAGTTTGAGGCTTTTATGGCACACTTTTAAGTCTTCAAAATATTAGAGTATGTGAATCAATAATACAGTTTTAAAAATATAAATAAATTCCAGATTTGGCCACACTCAATCGTTTTCAAATTTATTGTTATTGCCGTAAAAGTTACAAAATTTTCAGCTTGTTTTCTCAAAATTGAAAATTTAAATAATGCACATCTTGTTTTTGTTTTTATAGCTTTGGATATTTGTAAATGTTTATATTTTAAAGTTTAAGCTAAAAATTTATGATGCATATAACAAATTCAAATACACATTTAATTTGACAATTATTCTGCAAGTATTTGACAGTATAAAAGATAAATGATTTTAATTTTAAAAAAGACTATAGTAATAAAGTGAGTAGTGTTGGGCAAAAATTGCTAAAATGAATTGCATTTAAATTTTGATGAATAGACTTCTGGCAACTCAGATATCAAACTATTTTCTGTACTCTAAACGCTTTCATTGTTAAAAAATTTTCTCAAATATTTAATATATCAAAAATAAACTGTTATTGATATATTGTCTAGCTAGTGAACATCTTTTCCGGGCAATACAATTCGGATAAACAATTTGTATTTTTAAAACTTTAATCAAAAGTTTGTTTAATGTACAGAAAATTTTCATTAAATTGAGTAAATTCTTGTTGAGTTAATATGTTTTCAAAATATTTAAAGCAATTTAAAGTAAACTCTTTTTGGAATAGATTGAAATTGTTTAAAATGCTCTTTGATTAAACAAAACAAAAAATTCCCAAGCGCATGTTATACTGTGTATTAATTTTAAAATTCCAAGTTAAATTGCAAAAAAAATCTATTCTTTACTTATTTCTATAGTATAAGTATGATTAGATTATATATTATACTTAATAAGAACTGTATAAAGTTTTGATTGCAAAAAAACTATTGTTAATATTAATTTAGTATTCAAATCAATTACTCGTCATATTTTTATGAACAGTTTTTAATCAAAATGTCATTTTCTAAATGCATTTTTATGAAAAACTAATCTATTTATGACAAACGATAATTATTTTGAGAAGAAAATATAGTCTGACTTATAAGCATTTTAATATAAATTGATATTTACTGACTTAAATAATTAATTTATAAGAGAATTTAGTACAATTCAGTAGTAGCACAAAAAACAAGCACGACAAATTTTTTTTAATATATAGTTTTTAGAGTTTAGTTTTATATTTAGTATTTTTATTTTATAGTTTTTTTTTATTAATCTTATTATTTTCAAATTGATAAATATTTTTTGTAATAAAACCGAAAACTACCAAGTCAAATTTATCATGCAAGTGTAAAATTGTATAGAAGTCAGTGATCAAATTAAAATTAGAGAGTTGAACCAAATTTTACTGATTGTAATCTAATTGATTATTTGTTTAATTTTGTTCTTGTTAGTTAATTAAGTTTTGATAAACCTATGGATTCGTTGGGTATATCTTCTCAAATATCAAATAAACTGATCTTTCGTTCAATAGATAGTTTGTCGGCTCTAATAAGAAGAAAATCTGTTGACCTAAAACTCAATTGATTATAGACTCAAGAGTTAAACTAAACAAATAAATAAACGACTGAACGCATAGTCGGCTCAGAATTGCATTTTCGCCAAAAGACGAAGTTTTTTGCTTTTAGTTAAAACACACTTTTGTTGTTGTCTTAAATTTCAACATAAAATGATTTATTAGATTAAAAAACAAATTATTAATGAAATGAAGTAATCAATCACTCGAATGGAATTTCTAAAGCGAGTGGACTCTCGACTAATCGCTTGCTATAAATAAGTCGGAAATGAATTGAAAAGATTACCTGATTTTACGAGAGATAAGTCGTCTTTTGGCCAAAAAAAATACTTAAGCGCTGATCCAAAACTGAATTGAATTCCTGTAGTAATGGCATGAACTATGGAGACACATATGGTTACGATGACTCCCCAACCGCCCTCTGGAAAGTAATGATGATGGATTGTCGATCTGTTTCTTCGCGTTATTAGAGAACGATTATCGCTGTATAATAGATGCAAATTAGTACCGCTTTCGCTGTTTCGCATCACTACCGGCTCTTCTACATCGAAGCTCTGCAACTTTGCCGGTGCGCTCAGACGGCGCACAACCGACTGCTCGGCCACACTCGACGCACCGCCACTTCGCGAACTTTGACTTTCCATTTGGTTTTTGGTTTTTGTTCAATAATAGGATTAATATTTTATTTATTTACTTATTAATAGTTAAGTCGAACCCATCAAACAGTTAATCGCATAAAAACATTGAAGACATTCAATACTGTCTTCAAAGTATGTTTTACCAGCATTTGTGTCACAAAATTGATGTGAATTCTCATTATTATCCATTGAAGTCGAAGATGATATCTGAACGAAGTCGACACAACAAGAGCAAGAGTCTGGAAATGAATAAAATTCTGGTTTTAAAATCTATTTGTGCTCTAAAGTAGAAAATAAATAATAGAATGGGAAGGAAAGGGAACAGAAGAGAAGAGATGAACAAAAATTTGTAACACTTTTCGATGAAACTGTTTAAAAGATTTGAAATAATTGCGAACAAAATCCTATGAATGACAGAGAGTCTGAATCAGAGTCTGTCAGCACTCCATACCATAGATGATATTTAGGGCTCAAATGAGTGTCTGAAGTGACACTTGATTGCCAGACATATCAGCGAATATTCTCAAAATTGTCTTCTTTTTTAATATTCACACTATTTTTTAAGAGTTCATAAAATTTAATGAATTCCGGTTTTGAGTATTGGAAATAAGATAAAAGTTTTAAAATTTATTAGTAATTATCAGATCTGAAAAAGCACTACAAAAAAGTTTAAAATGTATAAAAATTTTGATGAAAATCGTAAAAAAATAAATAAAAACTCAAAACTATTAAAAAATAAAATTTTATAAAGAATAAACTTTCTCTTATTTTTATTCAAAAGTTCTCAAAAACTCAAAAAAGACTTTTTTTTTGCAAAAACTTATTTATAAAATATTTCAAAATTTTATTTTAAGTAATATAGATCCGAAATGTTGACCAAAACAGATAATATATTACATATTGAATACGGGTTTGTCGTAAATTGATTTAAAATAGAAGTTTTTGTATCACATATTTGAAGAAAAAATATGATGAATAAGATGAGCTTAAAAAATATGATTAATGTTATCTTGGAAAGATTGCAAATTTCTTTATAGATGTTTTGCTTCAAAAACCTAAGTTTTATTATTTTTATTTTACTTAACAAAAAATAAACAAAACTCAATAATAAAATTATTATATTTTATCCAATAGAAAAACCAAATATTAAAAAAATAAAATGCAAAGAAGTTTTTGAATAATAATATATATATATTATATAACTTATTTTGGATCAATATATGCAGAGAGAATTAAATTTTATTTCCATAAATCAATTTTGATGTGAATACAAATTTGCACAATAATGTGAGAATAGATTCTGTTATTAAACAGACTTATTCTAGTGATAAAAATATGTTTTATTTATAATAATCCAATAAAAGTATAATTTACATTGATCAGTTTAATTAGTTTTATACAGCCATGGAAATAATCAACTCGAAGACAACAAATATAAATATAGGTTTAAAAATTTACTAAAATCTTTGAGTTTGTTAATGTTAAGTATTTTTTAATTTTAATTTAAGTTTAATTATTAAGTAAAAAATACATCAATTTTTTTGTTTCAAAAACACTTTCACTCTATTATTAAGTTGCATTGTTTAACACTGTTTAATCTTTGTATTTTTAATTAAAACTTAAGTAAATACAAAATAATTAAATATTTTTAAAATTTAGTTAAAATTTTAAAAACTATGTATTAAAGTTTTGATTGAAATTGAAAATTTATAATAAGTAAAAACAGTTTAAATTGAATTAATTTTTGGCTTTAGTAAATATACACCATTTTAACTACAATTGTATCTTTTTATACATATATATCATAATAATATAACAATTACTCTACTTTCACTTATTAAAATTAGAATATATTTATTACATTGTATAAATACGTATATTTGACTTACTAGTTAGTAATATTAATTTAGTGATAGTATAATTTAGCAACTTATTAAATTTTTTTGTTGTTTACAAGTCTATACATATTGTAATTCAAATTTCTTTTAAAAATTTATCAAATTTGTCATAAATATTAAAAGAAAACAATTCAAAAGAATAAGACCAAGATACTTTAAATTACTTTATTTCAAGTGTTGACTTAGAGCAAATAAATTGCTTGATTTCTAATTTCAATTTTAGATTTCATAAAATTTTCAATTTTATTTCAATTCTAATCATCAATTTTATTTATTCATTTATTCAAACAATTTGATTAATAAAATTTATCTTCTAACATTATAGAATTATTTAGAAAATTTATGTTAGATTATATTAAACATAAATTGTCTTAAATTTGCAAGTTAAATTTACTAATTACTTACGTTATATAAATAATCAATTTATTCAATGTATACAAAATGTCAAATTTTAGAAAGAAAAAAAACAATTTATCATCAAATGTGTTTTTCTAGAAACTTTACTTGTTTTCAACTAAAACTTAACAAAAATAAACTCAAAATTGCAAAATTTTAAAACTGATTAAATAACAACTTTTTGAAAAAGGTTTTAAAAATAATATTGTGTTTTTAGATAATCTTATTTTCGTATTTGTTTTGAACTAGAGTAAAAACAACAAGTTAAAGCCTCAATAATGGTTATTCTTTTGAGTTTTGCTTTCGCCTGATTTTAATCAATAAAATCCGCTCTAAAATCAAATAAACGTTAAAATAATTTTAAAGTAATTATTAAAGTAAGTTATTAATTAAAGTATTTAAAATAATAATAATAAAATAATTATTTTAATTTTGCAAAATGTTTATCAAGTGACTTTTGAGTTATTTAATATTTATTGAATTACTAAAGGTTGTTTACAAGCATAATAATAATTTAATATTTAATGTTTTATTCCTCTGATATTTGCAAAAATAACAAAAATTTTGTAAAAGATATAAATTTAAATATAATATTCAATACTAAATTATTTTTAAAACTTTAACTCAAAATTTATTTTATTTTTTATTATACAAATTGAACTCTTGTATAATTGGATTACATACAGTATTTTATCTTAACTTTAGCTCAAAGAGTCTGTTCAGATAATTTTAATATTATAAAAAAATAAATTATTTATGTTTTAGTCATTAAAATCTTATTCATATTTTTGTGAATTGAAAGCAAAATGTTTGGAATTTGAAGTTTATGACAAAAAACAAAATTTAATTATATTGTGTTTACATTGACTTAAATTGTTAAAACAAATTTAGTTATTAAAACATTCTTTTTTTAGTTATTTTCTAATAATTTTAACCAAAAGTTTTTAAACAGAGTTTGAGAAAATTGGTTGATCCGGGGGAGGGGGAAGGGTTTAGAGGAGGGATTTTTTAAACCACTTAAAAACCACTTAATTTCTTAAGCAATTTAACCCAATTTAACTGATTCTTAAACCAATTTAAACTAAATTTAGTTGGATTAATTGATTTTAACCGGATTTAGCACTAATTTAGAAGAAATTTATTAATTTTGTTACAAATCAAGGAAAATAGCTTTTTATGGACCAAATGCTAAGGGCATAAGATTTGTTATTTTTAAAATCAGAGCAATTCTTGGCTGAATTCACCCTTCTTAATCTTTGTTTAGAAGTCATACAATATATTAATATAAATTACAATATATCACAACTGAATTATGACAATAATATGATAATAAATAATAAAAACTTTAAACAATAAATTCTAACATAAACATTATGTCACAAACAGTAAATAGCATTCAATTCATTTATAATTTATTATTTTAGAGTTTATTCATTGATTACATTTAGCTATACAAATATAATAATTAAAATAGGCAAATATAAACATATAAATATAGTACTGTTATCCAGATTCAGAAAGGGTCTCGAATTTTGATATTTAAACAAACTTATAATTAGTATCACTTGTACATTTCATTTTTAAACTTTTGTTTTAGATAAAATAATAATTATAATCAGATTTAAACTTTTTAAGTCTAAATTACAAAAGTTT
>JAQFXP010001605.1:0-18442 GCA_034693685.1 Belba bartosi
CTGTGAGTTTTTAATACTTGAAAGTCAAACTTAATTTTATAAAATTCAAACTAAATTTAGAACTAATTGTAGAAAAATTTTATAATTTTTCAAAAATATTGAAAAATACGCCTAATAACAAAAGCGGGTAAATAACATAAAGAGGGTGTATAACATTTATATAAATTATTTAACTTGTCAATCTAACATAGATAAAATTTAAATATTGAAACTGACCATTTTTACTATATTTTATTAATCAGGAATTAAAAAAAAGTTTAAATTGAAATAAATTACTGAAAAACATCTGTCATTAAAAAAATAGTTAGTTTAAATTATAAAGAGTATTTAATTTAAATTATTTTATTTAATTCTTATTTTCTAAATACAAGTATAAATAAATTGAAAATTAAAGATTCCGTTCCATACAATTGAATCTAAATTTTGTTTTATTTGTGAAATAATTACATAATGTGTTCGAAAGATGAATTTAAAAAATATTTGGATGATATGTTTATAAAAATAAACTATAATTAAAAACTTGATGGTTTTAAACTAATTAAAATATCTACAATAATAATAAATTTATACATTTATATCAAATTAAGACTTCACTCGGATTTGTATTTTTAATTTCAGTACAAAATTAGATCATTTTAGTGAACAATAATAAATACAATTTTAATTACGTTTGATCTGAGCCTCCGTTAAGGCTTAACATTAATTACTTAATTATATAAAATTGTGATAAATTTCAGCAATTTAAAAAATGTGATATAAAAGGGGCATCTTTTAAATATTAAGTATAAAAATATTCTCAAAAGAGATATCAAAAAATAAAATTGAGATTAATATAACTTAATATCTCATATAAATGCTTTGAATATAAAAATTGAGAATTTGTTTCAATCGTAAAGTCAAATACTGTATAATCAGAAAGTACTTCAATATCACAAAATTTGTCTCATCAGCAAAAACTATGAATAAATGTGTTTATTGAGAATTCAACTCTTAATCAGCTATTTGATGGGATTTAGGAATTTTCCCACTTTTCTTGTGATTGTAATTAATTCTTTGATTATTACTGTTTTATATTATTTAATTTCAAATAATTTTCAAGTATTTTCTCATTAGATCTTCATATCTGTCCCTAATTCTTGTGCTCAACAAATATTGTCAACATTTTTATGTTTACTATATTTATCGTTAACTTAAATTAGTTTTTAGTAAACAAATTGCAAACAATTTCTCTAAATAAGAAATTACACTCATTTCGATTTAAATTAGATTTCAAATCAAAGTAACCAAGGTAGAAAAGTTTTTCATAAAAAATAAATAAAAACTAAAAATTTCAATCAATAATATTTTTGATATAAATTGATTTGAAATCAAATTTCGTGTTATAATAAAGACTTAGATAAAAGTTAAAACAAAAATCAAATTAAAAATACGGCTATAAATACAATGCAAATCTAAAATGCACTGACAGTAAAGTACAAACATTTAATACTCTTTTAGTCCAAATCCCAAACAAGTAATCCAATACTTAAAGGCAGTAATCGTTCCGATAATTAAAATTTATCACAAATTGAATTAGTTTTGAGTGCTTTCATCACACGTTATGGCTTTGGATATGCAGTCCGTGCCCGGAATTCCCGTTTGTATTAATTGACGCAAATCTTGAGGCCGATTGGGGTTGTGTTGAACGGATGGCAACACTGACTGTATTGCCATTTGTGTTGTTATGGTTTCGGAATGCAGTTGTGTTCGCATAAAGCGGTTGGTTGTGATGACCCGGGGGTGGACTGAAGGTTACCAACCCGTTCGGGTGATGTCGAATCGCCCCGTTATGGTTGTTGGCCGCGGCCGCTGCCGCCGCTTCGGTCTCCAGACTGAGTCGGGAGTACGACATTACAGTTGCCGTGTCTTTGTCCGGCTGTCGGTTCACTTCGACATTCTCTGTATTCTTCACCGGTTGAGGCTTTTTGCTATATATTAGACAATTAATTATTTTAAAAATCGATAAAAAAGATTAAATAATTATAATTTCAATACAAATAGAAAACTCACGCTTTGAGACAAATGACAGCAATAATGATTATAAGAATAAGTAGAGCGCCCGCACCCACTGCTATACCGATTCCTATTGCTTTAGAAGATTCAAAATTTGCATCAAATGAGTGTTCATCTGATTGGCCTTCAATGCTATTCTCCATTTCATTAGCAATAGCCAACTCAAGACATCGCGGAATCGTTCCACTCCTGAAAATTAAATATCATTTGAAAATCTAATCAAATAAAAGTCATTGCAAACTCATACCAGTCTCCAGTGGCCAAACATTTGCGTTGTTGGGAATCGCCAATCATTTTGAAGTCCGGCAAACAATGGTATTCAACAATACTCCCGAAGAATGTGGTGCCGTTTACCAAATATCCCCTTCCGTTTGGAATCACTGGCGGACGACCGCAATCAACAACTATTGGTTAAAAATTCAAATATTAGCCCTATTTTAAGTCATTTCCGTTATTTATATTAATTAGATTTTGAGTTCAAAACAAATTAATTGCAGAGTTAGACATAAAATATTATAATTAATTTTCATTATTTCATAATTGATTTAAGTATCAATAGATTATCGCAATTCAAATCAAAATAATGTATAACCAAAACAATTAACAATTATTATTGAAAATAAAAAGCGATTATTAAAATATTAATATATAAAGAACTCACGTCTACAGTAAGGCATATCTCCAGTCCATTGTCCGGTCGACTGACACGTTCGCATCTCTTCGCCCACCAGTTCCAGCCCATAAATACAAGAATAAGAGGCTTTACTTCCGACTGAGAAACTGTTTGCCTCTACAATAGTTTTGTCGTCTTTGGTCTCGGGCTTACTACAGGTGACCACTGGAATAGAATTTAATACAAATTAGACATTAATTTCACATCTATTTCACAATTAATTAATAAATTGAAATCCTTTATTCTCAGCAATACTACTATCAAATACTATTTTAAAATAAGTTTGAATCTAAGCATACCGTCGCACATAGGTGGAATACTACTCCAAGTGCCATTCTCTAAGCAAATTCTCCTTCCAGGCCCATTTATTCTAAAGTTCTGATCACAAACATATTCAACAGTACTTCCATAATATGTGGTATTACTGCTGAGAAGCCATTTGCCGTGAGATACGGGGAACGGAAGACCACAATCAATGTCTTGAGAAGAGATGTTTAAATCAATTATAAAAATCAAAACATTTAAAAAAAAGAGATTCTCTTACAGACACATATAGGTGGGGACCCATTCCAGAGTCCATTAGATTCACAAGTTCTGAGAGACTGACCCTGAACTATATGGCCTAAAGAGCACCGGTATTGTACAGTTGAGCCTACTTTGAACGAATCACTGGTTGATCTGTCATTTCCACTGTAAACAACGGATGAATTTTTGGGCACTTCTGGCGAAACGCATCGGATTTCTAGAAATTAAAATTGAGTTAAAACTTAACCAGAATTGCAATTGAGTTAAGAGCTCATACCTTCGCATTTGGGCGTAGATCCCGACCAACGCGAGTCTTCGTTACAAATTCGAGTTTTAGATCCAATCAGTTTATAACCACTACTACACGAGTAGACTAAATGACTGTTTAAATATGTGGTTGAGTTTACATAATTGACTTCCCCTTTCAGTATAGTCTGCACTCGTCCGCATTCGACAGCTATTAAATTGAAATAAGTTATATATTAATTATTTATATGAACTATGACTCATATTCTGTAAGATTCTGAGTCTAAACAATTAGAAAACATTTAGGAAAGTATTTGCAGACAAAACGCAAAACAATTAAAAATAATAAACTGTGGAAACGATCGGATAATTATGTAAAGCTAAATACCAGTGCAAACAGGAATCTTGCCGATCCACTTGGCGTCGAGTCCGCACTTATGCCTCTTCTCACCAGAAAGTAGTTTATGTCCCGATTCGCACTCGAACTGTGCCTCTGAGTGGACTGTGAATGAGTCGCTTAATAGCCTAACCCCTGAGGGCACGACTGGCTTTCCGCAGTCAATCACTAGAGAAGAAAACGCAACAAATGTTGAAATTATATGCAATTATTCGCTTAAAACATAACAAAAATCCATTAGAAATAGACATACTTTTACAGATGGGCTCAACTCCACTCCAGGCCGCCTGTTCTGTACAGTTTCGCATTTCGTGGCCATTAATGCTGTAGTTTTGGTCGCACTCGTACTTAACGACACTATTATAATAAGTGGTGCCGTTAAGTAACCTAAATCGGGAATTCCTCACTTCTAACGGCACTCCACAGTCAACGACTACAACACAAACAAAGCGTTAAATCAGTCATTCAAACAGTCAATTGAGTCATACATTTGCAAACTGGCTCTTCGTCCGTCCATTTGCCGCCTAATTGGCATTTTCTGGTAGAGTTGCCACTCAGGATGTGTCCCTTATGGCACGAGTAGGTCGCCATTCCATTCTCTGTTCGATTTGTTATATTGATTGCGCCGTTGGGTATGAATGTCAAGACAGGACACCAACTGTATAAGCATTTGGGCTCTTTGTCACTCCAACTCCCGTTCCCTAAACATAATCGGCTGATATTGCCCACAAGTGTGTAGTTTTCATCACAACTATATAGAGCTGTGGCGTTGAAAGTGGTTCGGGAGTTGTTGACGAACTCGACTTTCCCGTGAAGTATGTTCGGCAAAGGCCCGCAATTCACGTAACGACATGTCGGCGCTGAGTATTGCCAGAAGCCGTCGTTCTGACAAACACGTTGTGCCACTCCGTCTATTCTATTGCCAGTCGGACACTGGTATGTAATAGTCTTCCCGACCCTATAGTCCTTCTCAACTAGAGTCGTGTTCTCGTGTTTGTCAGGACTGCCGCAGTTGGAGGGCGTGTACTGACAAATCCAGGGCAAGTAATCCAAGTCTACAGACATTGATTAGTAATTAGAAATAACTGCAAAACAATTAATTAAATTATAACTCTTACCGCACGTCACGTCATTCCAAAGCCATTTCCGGCCGCCATCGAGAACTATGCAATTCTGTTGTCCGTTATAGTTGTTTGGCTGGTCTTCGGCCCACAAAAAAGTGGTCACGGGTTGACCACTGACCCAATGCCAGATGGAAGCGCGTGACCGATGAAAACTGGGACCGTTATGTTGATGAACGTCCCGACGGGCGCCGAGCCATACGAGCTTTGACTTGAGCTTCGGTTTAATTCTTTCCAATTCATAGAACAGAAAGTTATGGCTGACGTCGAGCACCGAATTCACAACTAAACCGCCTCTGGCTTTGCAGTAAGACTCGGCATCACTGAACGAACCGCCTCTTTGAGTCTGAAACTCATAACAAGTCTTATTAAAACTCGTCAACTGTTGGTATTCCATCTGATTCCCACATCGATCCGATGAGAATTCTTTGGGAAAAGTTTTAGACTTTATAATAATAATCATTATTTCAATTACAAGAAATTGCTATAAAACAGATTTTAATTGCTATTCGTTTTGTAGACTATTATAAAATACTTAAATAATTCATACCTTTAGTGGTAAAGACAAACACTTCGCAAAGAGAGAGTGAGCTCTCAATGCCAACCATTTGAATATATACATATCGGCCGGTTATGGCTGAAGCACAGGGAAAATCCTTATTTTGGCCGTCATCTGATGTTTGGGTTTAGGTTGTGATACAAATATAAATTTTTAATTTAAATAAATGGAAACACAAACTGAATATGAAATTTGAAATAATTGCAGTGAAGTAAGTAAGCGATCAAACCTAGGGTTCCGGGAAACCACGCGCACAGCCTATTGCCCTGAACTGTCGAACTGTTGCCGACTCTGATCTCGAGGTCGTGCAGAGGCTGATGGCCACAACAGGCTCGGGTCACCACTCGAACCACTTTGATCTCGTAGGGCTGTAGGAGGTCAACCTGCCACCACGGACTCGACTCTGTCTTGGTTTCGGTGCAGTATTTGTTCTCATGTATGGAAGTGGTGTCGCCGTCGTTAGCGCTATTAGTGTTTAATTATGTTTAATATTTATGTTCAATGTTCTTATTCTAAACCAATTGTTTATTTGTTCTAAATCGATTGTGCCATTTATAATTGCTTTTTCCAAATACAGTACAAAAGTACACTTTTTTGTACAAATTATAATAGTTTTAAAAATAAATTTCGTAGTATTTAGGTTTAAATAAATAAATAAATGTAAGTAAATAATTGTATATATATATACTCAATGTAACACAATTACTATAATTTCTTAATTATTGAAACAAATTTCGATTAATTTAAAAAAACATATTTTAATTGATTTAAAAAGAAGTGCTTAACAAACCGTCGAGAGTCTCCGCCACGGGCTGTACTGCTCTGGTTGGTGGGCTTGCCATAGGCCACGTTTACAGCTAGTAGTGTCAAATCCAAAGAATTAAAGTAAATTCAATAATTAATTATTTGCGTCATATCTGACTGACCACAATAGGGCAGATCTCCAGACCATTTGCCATCAGTAGAGCAAACTCTGATCGACGTTCCGAAGAGTTCGTATCCGTCGTCACACTTGTAGGTAGCGGTCGATCCGGGGCTCAGATTCTGCTCATCTGTAAGAACTACCTGAGAGTAGAGAGGAATAGCCGGATGTGGACATGACTTAGCGTCTGCAACAAACATAAGTTCAGTCATAAGTTTAAGTCATTAAAGCAATTGATTCAATGAAAATATGATTTAAAACATGTTTTTATTGCAAAACTCTTTTGTTATTCTACTGAAGAGATAAACAATAATTTACAAAATATTCAGTATTTCATACCATCTTTACAACAATTCCTTTATTATATCAAATGTCTTATTCAGATTGAAGGACAAATTAAATGATAATTTCTTGAATTGAAATCTATTTATTTGTTAAAAACTTTATATTCCAATTCTTAAGCCTAAAGCCTTAAGCATAAAAAATTCCTCTCAATCCTTGACCTCAATGTATAGGATATTAACGCATCGAATGTTTTTATAAAAGAACTAAAAGAATAGTTTTCTTTAAAATGAAGTAAAAGAATGAAATTCATTCAATTAAGAAGTTTTTCACATAAACATTGACTTTACTGTAAATGATATAACAGTGGCTTTTATTTGATATTGAAGTCTAGTTCAGAACATATAATTTAAAGTCATATTCAGTTGGAGTTTATTTTTATATTCTATTAATTTGAAATACTATTTGCAAAAATGCAATTTCAAATGCATTAACACATAAAACAGTGTTTATTCTTCAAATAGTCTATATCTGTGTATAAAGTATCATATAAAGAGCCAAAGGATTATGTCGTGCGAAAGGTATTAGTGGAAGTAGAGTAGAATTCATTAATTATTTGAATAAGTTACTCAATCCAAAAAATTAGAAGAAAAAACAAAATTCTCTAATTATAACAAGTTTATAATTTAGTTTGAATTTAGTATAGTTTGAATTGGCAATAGTTCTAACTTTGCTCTCCTTTAACCAAATTTGTTTACTAAATTAATGCAATCTCATTTGCTTTAAATAATTTCAAAAGAGGCAAAAAAGAATTTTTTATTTATATCTTTAAAAAAATTCATTGCAGGCCTTCATTTTGTCGATTTTACAAATCCATTGCAAAGAAATAGAGTTTAGATATGATTTACACATAATAACAATAATTGCGTTTTTGGTAAACTATTCAGAATATGATTTAAGAAGAATAGATCTTTAATTAAAATAAAATTTTAATTGCATTAATAGACAAAACCACTCGACTTGTATTGTTAATCGTCTTTTAAGTAATTAAATTATTATTATTTTAAAGTCTTTCATTAATCATCAAATGCAAAAAATGCATGAACAAGGTAAAAAACATGTCAACTTTATATGTCTTAGTAAAGGAAAAACCGGCAAATTTATAAAATCCAATCACTTTTTTATGTGAATATCAACTGTCAAAACTGCATTCAAACTACTGACCGATTATTCATATAAATCCTTGAATTCTATCCAAATAATTAACTCAAAAGAAATCTAACGTTAAAATAAAATTCAGGCATCACTGAAGAAATTTTTTGTTTTAGAATTTTATCCAAAAGATATTTGACTTAATTTCAGATCGAATCGTGAAAATCGTAGGACTTCTTACCTTATATCAAGAATATCAAAATATTAAGAATTTTAATTATCTAAATATTAATCTAAAAAATAACAATAAATTGTAAACTATTCAATAATTGAAGGATAAAAACAGAGAAAAAAATAAATACGATTTTGTATACTAAATAAGAAATTAATATTATTTTATCCTAAAAACTGCAGCTTAAACATAATTATTAATTAGTGATTCATAAAATATTTAAATCAAGTCTTGGCGTCAAATGTTTGTTGGCATAAAAACTAAGAAATTTCAAAATGAATTGATTATAGGCTATAATAGAAGAGAATGAGAAGCGAATAGAGTTAATGAGAGGCAGATGTTGTTCGCCAATCATATTCTGATTCTTTAAAATCTCGAATTCGTGCACTTCATGACCTTTGAGGCGATCTTTTAAGGTGAAGGTCTCATCGATTCGACACAATATTGCAATTATTTTCAAAGTTCACATATTTGGTCATACATTGTATTTACTGTAAGTGTATATAAGTTTATATTAATATAATGTTAACATTTATTTTACACAAAAAACAATTGAGAGAAAATGAGAAAAAAACGTAGATTTGTTAACTCGATTTATAGCTAGGGTATTTGTGATTATTATATTTTGCAATAATATATGAGAGTATTGCACAAAATCACGAATTAAACTCATCAAAAAAACATTTGATTATTATGTTTTCATGTCTTCAAATCGACATTAGCGTAAATTTTGGAAATATTTTTCAAATTGTATTAACAATTGATTTGTGAACTTGAATTGAAGTACAAATAAAATTATACGATCGGGTAATTGGTTGAGATTTTAAATTCTAAAACTATTCAATTTAAACTAATATAATATACATGTAAATTAATATACTGTACATTAATATATAAATATTACCTATATTCAAAGTATATGTTCATTCAAAAAGGCTTAAATTGTACTTATATTTTCAATATTAATGACTCATTATTAATGAATTTAACAATTAAGTTGTGATTTAAATTTTTGTAACCAAGTCAAAAACAAAAACAAAATTCAATTAAACTGAAGGAAATCACGATTTTCTAATCAATAAAAAATTTTTAACACAAAAACTTTACCAGTTTTTTACAAATTAATAAAATCAAAACTAAAAGTCTACATTTTTGCCGTAAATGGTATGAATTAGCAAATCAAAACATAAATTGCTTGTTGAACTTCAGCCCATTCTTAAACTTCAAAATTTATTTATATTTTATCTTAAAATCGAGACAAAACTTCAATTTATTTTAAGAATCAATTCAATGGATTTCATGCGATTTCTTATTTTTTGGCAAATTTTCAAATAAAGTAATCGAAAAAGAAATTACGCAATAAATGAAAGTCTATTGAAAAGATTTCAATTGTGAAAAACAAATGCATTTTGTATTGAATCCAAACAAATACCAAACAAATTATTTACTGGTATTGTATAAAAGTAGAGAATAATTGTTGAATAGAATGCTATTTATAAATCAAATCTATTATTCAGGAAATATATTAAGAAAATGTCAAAATAGATCCACTTTTGAAAGGAGTTCTTTGAAAAGCCTGTCATTTAATTTAATTATGAATTAAATTCTCAGACTTATGCAATGTTTACTCAATTAGTCGATTGTGAAGAACAATAGCATCGATGAGATGGAGGACTTGTGTTATGTTAATGTTTTGTTATATAAATTAAATAAGCTGGTATTTAAATCATGAATTATTCTGTATAATTGCTTCCAATTGTTCTCAGGATATCCATTCAGTTTAATTCAAAAAAATTAAATGTTGTCAACAAATCATTTAAGTCATAACTCATACGAATTAAAACATTATTTAACGAGAATTCATTAATTTGTGACAAAAAAAACTGAATAGAGGTTTATAACTTAATTATATGTTTTATTTGTTAATATAATATTTGTTATACCTACAGTAAACGATTCCCTGCTCGTTAACAGTTTATTAAATCAAATTTATTATAATTATTCAGTTGTTAAGAGTTATAAAAATTCATTTCAATATTCATCTGTCTATCAATTCAATAATACCCGGAATAGTAATTCATAACTTCTAACAATATGTGAAAAAGTGAGCATTTATTTTGAAATAAAAAAAGCTTTTTGTAAAGGCATTAAAACCCAACATATAATCAAAAATAACATTTTTAGATTTGATCGCTTTTTAATAGATATTGTATATTATTCGTAACTAAAAAAGCAAAAACTAACCAGCAAATCAAAATTGGCACAAAAAAAACTTAAGTGGACAGTTACAAATATTATTTTTGGATTTCTAAACATTTATTGTTTTCTTCACACTTATTGTTCTTAAATATTAAAAATAAAAATCAGGAAAAAAAGAAATCATAGATAAATAGATTTCCAGACTATTTGTAATAATATGTATAACTGTTTCAATCGATAATTTTTAAAAGATTTTTGAAGAAAAAATAAAATACAATAAAAAGCACCGTTTCTATTATCGTATTTGAGAATCGTTTGGGTAATCGTATACTTGAGAACAATATCAAATAATTCATAAATACATTAATGTATTGTTTTTATGCATTTTTAATCGCATTTTTGAATCATGAATGCAGATGATCTGTGATTTACAGTTAAGTTCAGTTAATGTGCTTTTTTGTGCAGTTCTGGAAAGGTTTTCAAAGCACTAATGGTCTTAACTAAACAAGAATTGATGAAAAAAAAAATAAAAATGAGAATCATTTCTCAAATTTAATGCTTGCTATCAGATAATAAGAAGATTTTCCCACAAGTTGAAGATTCGGCATTGTGTTCTCCAAAATATACTATACATTCCGTCTAAACACAGTTTTATATATTAATACAACCTATTCGGCCGACACTTCAATAAAGTTCACGAAACTCTCAAACTCTTTATAGTTGTTTCGATTAAACTGCAAAAGAGTATCAAATCTCATCACAACTGACTTTCTTTGTACGTATTGTGCACTTCAATTGATTTAGAGGTTTAAGTGCTTTTTTGGACTCTTTTAAATGACTGGAAATGGTTTCGGAATCTCTAGTCAGTAGACGATAGAAGTGACCGAAACCTTTGTAATGCCTGAGACTTCCAAACAGATTCAATCGAAAGCAAGAATTATTGAAATTTTTTATTTTATTTTATTGGTAATGATATGCTTTGCAGTCATGGCTAACACAATATCAGTAATCCATAAAATATTATATAAATCAGAAAGACATGCAACAATAAGCTCAACATTCGGCGACTTATTCGCTATTTTTTCAATTTCCTTATTAACAACAATTGTTTGATTGAAAGAATTTTTATTGAACTTTCAATGCCCTTATGTTAGCCCCTATGGCCATTGCAATCGAAATTTATTTAAAGATTTTTCAACTCTTATAAGTTATAACCAGGCATTGTGAAGACCATCATTTTGAAAATTTGAATTCCCGAAAAGGTACCCCCTCGACTTTTTGAGGGTTTTTGACCAAAATGAGGAAATTTCCCCTAAATTTGTGCTAAATCCGGTTTACATCCAGTCAAATTAAATTAAATTTCATCATAACTATATGGGATTTTTGAGCGTTTTTGGAAAAATGCCTCCCCTGATCCCCCTGAATCAGCCGACCTTCTCAATCCCTGGTTTTAACACTTCATTCGATTTTCACACTCAACCATAATATTTACAATTTAATCAACAATTTCTAACTATTTGAATGACACAAAGGCTACATAGAGTTGTAAAAAATTCTTACTCCAAATACTCAACTTTGTAGACATAAAAGTCAATCAATACAAAAATCAATTTAAATTAATTAATTCTAAGAGGTTTGACCTCTAATTGCAAATAATAGAAAGGGAGTATTCGGCGAGAAATAGGGTGCAAAAATTTTTAAAACCCTCTAATGTTAAAAGAATAGGCAATTTGAAAAATCTTATTTAGATTTTTTGGGGTTAAAATGAAACAAAATTTTAACATCAGGTTATGTAAAGACTAAAAAACTGAATCAAATGATATCAATTTTATCTTCGGGAAATGATGGGAACAAAATTAGTGTTAATTAGCACTAAATACATAGCACTTGCATCACTTTTTTACATAAAAGTGGTGCATTCAAATAGATTGTTACGCTTGGCCGAATACCTCCTTTAATTTAAGATCTGAATCGGAATTTTAAAAAATTTTCCGGGGATATTTCAATTGAAGTTGGTTTTAATCTTTGGTTCAATTCCAACTCAATCTAAACCAAAACTTTTTTACATAATTCATTCGCAACAAGACTTAAACTAAACATAAATTTTTGCTCAGCCATCGAATCCATTCTCTACAGTATCTCTATTTATGTAGAATAAGGCTAATAGTGATTCGCAGATGTGGGCAAAAGATAAGTAATCAAAATGTTTGTTAATTTTGATAACATTTGATAAATATACAAAAACAATATATCTGCAATGGCCTACTCGGTCAGCCTTAAGCCACTGCAGATACACTGTATATTGTTTTTGTATGTTTAATGTTAATCAACTCATTTGAAGTATGAGATTTGGCCATCTCTGCTGATTCGTAAACACTTTTAAACCTTCAGTTTATTTATTTATAATTATTTGTATGAAGTTGATTCTAACTGATCCATAGTTGCAAGTTGCAATTTGCAATCCAGATCCAGATACCTGAGCCGACATTCACTCATTTTCATCTCAATTTGCAATTCAAATATTAAGTCTGTGTTCGCTCGAACTTGGCTTCGATTGTGTGTCTCAGCAGTGACTCGACTCAAAGTAAATTGATTTTTCAATTCATGACTATTAATACGTTTTCGAAATCATCGCAAAGTTGAATGAGATTCTCATTAATGACTGCACGGATTATAAAGTATGTAATCCGGAACAACTGAATCTATTATTTTCTAAATTGAATTAAGGCCTCCAAACATAAATACACTTCGAGTCAGATCTTCTCACGTTATTGAAACAGTGACTGAAGCACTAAATTCTAATAACAATTAATAAATTAGTAACAAATCCGAGCTTTAATACATTCACATCAGTCGACTGTGCATTTTGATGTCAACTCCAATCCGTATTTGTATTATTCAGTACAATGTACTGAAGGAGAAAAAAATAATAGACTTTTGTTAAGATGTGAATTCGATGTCTTAATGCTGTGATAATAGTGTCAATTAAATTCAAAACTGTTTCGAATAACTAATAGATTGTTTGGAATTGAAAACAATTGAAAAGTCGAGTCATTCAGTGCAATGACCCAATCAATTGTCTCACTATTGTTTTAGTAGCTAGTTAACACAAGCTAGTTTTTTTTAATTAATTTAATTTTTTGAACAATTTTTAAACAAAAATACAAATTATTTAGTGTTAATGGAAAAAAGTTTGTAAAAAATTACATTTCGTGTTTGACTAGAGAACCAACTTTGAATGAAATAAATTGTCAATTCATTTATGTATAACCAAAACCATTTATTAATATAACTAAAATAAAACAACTTTTTTCTGTTGTGTGTATTTATTTTATAATAAAAAAATTATTAAAATTTCAGTTTGATATATCTATTTATAACTCATCCTGTATATAAATATTTTTAATAAGAAATAGTATTGCAAAAAGTTAGAGAAAAAAGTTGAATCTTTTTTCACGGCTCGAAAGGTTTAGTCGGAAAAGAACTCGAAATTAATGTTTATATTTCTATTAATTCAAAAAATAATTCGATTTCCTGAATCAAACTTTTATTATTATTTTGAACTATGAACTATTGTAAAGGCATAATAATTTATAGTTTTTTTTTAATGTTTTTGATTAGAAAAAGCCTTAAGTAATAATAGTATTTCACTCTTTCTAATGATAGTCATGAATGAGTTGGAAACAATTTTCTCCTTAGCTTTCATTCAAATATAGGCTAAATATAATTTCTTTTAGTTAGTGTCGCATAACTATTAAAACTAATTGACCTCAAAAACAAAGTTAGAATAAAAATAATCAGTTTTTGTGAATATAGTTAAGGCAAACGGCATTGTTGTCACACATTCAGCATATAATTCGTCGACAATTAGTATTTGTAATAAAAAAAATTTTATTTCCAACTCTCGAAACAAGACTCTCTTAAAAACAGATTGAATGAAACGACAGAATTGTGTTGTTCGTAAAATTCGCTTAAATTTATGACTAATTTACTCTGAATTTAAATTGCTATATTAGAAAAAGCTTCATTTCCTATTTTTAATTTGTAATATTTCCAAAAACCATATCATAAATAAGTTTTAATGAAAGTTTTAATCAAAAACTTTTGACTTTGAAATTCTTATCAATTAATTAAAAGTCGATAATTTTATTACTTAAAAAAATATATAAATAAAATAAAACTAAAACAATTATATAAAAAAAGCCTTAAGTAAATTGTGACTAAGAACCTTATACCTTATATTTAATTGCCTTCAACTTAATTGTATAATTTGTTTTACGACTCGAAACTGCCGTTTGTTTCGATTGATTTGTTGAAACCAATAGAGAATTTCATAATTAAAACAAAAAATGAGATTTTAATTGATTGCAACGTTTTTTCCAAGTCTGGTTAGACCCAAACACCTCATATCAAATGATACTGTATAACGCTTATAAATGCAAAAAAGTGTGACTTTAATAATGTTTGCAAATATTTGCCTAAAAGTTTTGCTCTACTTCTGAGCTAATCACTATTGAAAAGTAAAAATTATTATTATTTCAAATAAAACACAAATACAGTATTCAAAATGTGTTTTTACTCTTATATAATACTGTATTTCCGACTAAATATTTTCATTCCGCTATAATTATGATTATAAAAAATATGATTTAAAAAACGATAAAAATATTCTTTTATAGAAATTTTAAAAAATTAATTTATGTTTTGTATTCTAAATGACTGTCACTTATCAGGGCTTGGAATCAGCTCTCCTTCTCATTGAATATCATAGTAAGAGTTGTATGAATTGGAATAAACGGTTGGGTTTAATGATATCAATTTTAATGATTATGTTTAGACTACAGGACCAGAAGCTACGGGAGAAGCGGCCGCACAATGCAGTCATTGCTTTATATTGTTCTTTAGTTTACTATTTTTCTTCAACAGATTCCAAGCGATTGTGATATTAAATATACTTAAACTTCAGTCTAATATATCTCAAGAGTCAAAACGAGTCTTATTTGCGAAACTGGCAAACCTTAGCACTATTGCCGCCCATTATTAAAATTTGCGAAAATATATAATTTGAAGCAAAGCTTTCTTTATGCGGAAGAAGTCGTATAGAAGTTCAAACTCTATTATTCAATGAGAGGTGAGAGGAGTGTCGTATAGTTTGCGAACAGTTTGTGTTTCGATGCAATTCATGTCTTTCATCTCTTATGGTTTGTCGATTGAATATACGGTTTATTCAAATATTTGAATTCAAGTGCAATGTCTTCAGTGATAGCCTGGGGTTAGGTTTGAGCAGAAAAGAAGAGGAGAGGAGAGGAGAAGAGAAATGCATTACATTTTTGCATAACATTTGCTGCACTCAAGAACATTCTAACCTAAAGCCTAACTCAGTTGAGCCTAAATTGTTTGGTTTAATCGTAGAGTGCCTAACAAGGGGTAACCAGGCTCGCTCAAAATTTAACTAATAATATTTGGCATATTTTGTTAAGATATTAAATTCAATACTCAAAGTAAATAATTTTTAAAATGTAATTTCAAGTAAAATCAGAACCTATCGTAAAAATAATCAATTTAGTTATACAGTATATATTGGTTCACCTAACATATATTATACGAGTAGGTTTAATTTGATCCTCATCCTTATTAATACCCCTCTTGCCTGAGATTTAAACATTTTGTAATAAATATCTATTTTGGAGAACTGTTTAATAACAGACATGAAAAGTGAATTGAATTGAATAAGTTCGACATTTTTATAATTATCAGAGCATTAAAAACAGTAAAATTTATTCGATATACCTGTCCTACCCTTACAAGAGAGGCTATTGTAGAAAACATTAGCAAACTTGCGGAACAACTCTCGTATATATGATATTTGAAAATTTGTCGAAAACAATACAAACACTGCTTTTGTTTAACATTGTTTAGAAACTCTAAGTTATCGCCGGAAACCAAATTTGAATCACTGACTGACTATTGAACCAAAATATACGAAATATGAGGACAATTATTGTATCAAGGATATTATATCGATATGATATATACAGTGATATAAAAGGAAAGACATATCGAAAAGAAGAAGAATTAACAAATGATGAGAATTAAAATTAGTGCAAACAATAGCCTATGATATACAAACTAATCGTGTCTTCAATTACGTGAGGCTTTGAGTCTAATTAAAATTGAGAACAAATTCTTATCTATATCTCTATCACTCGATTGTTGTGGATCTCTACGTCTTATCTCCCGACTGGTCAGACACTTCATATAATGAATAGTTTATTATTTATTCAGTGCATAACCCAATATATTCAACAATTTGATTAAATCCCATGTGGATCTGTATGTGCATTATGTGAATTGACCTTAAAATATAATTGAGATAATATTGAGTTGAGATAATCAACAGTTATTTTCGGAATTCTTCTGATTTAACCGATTCAAGTCATTGATTATTTTCGGAAATATTTAAAGAAAATTAATAAAAATGTTTATTTCTTTTTTATTTTTATTAATAAAAATATTCATAAAAACTAATTGTTGATCAAAACATGTAATTCTCATTTAAATAATAAAATTCAGGACATTATCCTTAAAATAGGAAAATCGAGACTCAGAGCACTTTATCTTCGAATCTATGCATAAATGCCTTCAGTTGTGTTGCAAAACGACAAATAAAATATGAATTTTTCAAAATTGATAAGAAAATAAAAGGAAACTTTTTCACTTCCAATATTCAAATCTTTATTATTCATTATTTCGAACTTGTTTGTTTCCTTCAAACTAAAACATTTAATGCAAAAACTATTTAATAAATTAATAATAATTAAGAAGAAAAAAAAGCAAATTCAGAATATTTTTCACTTATACAATCATTAAATATGTTATTTTGAGTCGAAGTTATTTTTCCTTATTTTTATTCAGGGTTTTTCAAGAAAGTGCTAAAAATCTAAATCCACTTATTTATCCTTAAAAGTAAAACTATTTATATATTGAATTGTTTAAAGCACTACAATGTTACTAATGATAAATAAATTTAGTGTCTCTAATAATACCAATGTATAAATTAAGACTTTGTAAAAAGCAGCAATTTAGTATTAAAATGTAGTATGGCCAAAAACGATATTTCTAATATTATATGCTTTTTAATATTTCCGAATAAATCAAATGTCAAGTGACTGACAAAAATGACAATAACTAATATTAAAAATTAATTTAGGTCGGACTTAAGCTTGGATAAGATCGGATACGATAAGCAATATCCGAATTTATCCTAAAGTTTAAATTTGTTCTCATGTATGTTAAAGATAATTGCTTTAAAATAAACTCTAAAAATAAAAATTGGTAATCAATGGACATGTTAATAATATTTTGAACTGGAAGAAAAAATTTTCAAGTTTTGA
Organism: Belba bartosi; assembly: GCA_034693685.1. NCBI lineage: Eukaryota > Metazoa > Arthropoda > Arachnida > Sarcoptiformes > Damaeidae > Belba > Belba bartosi. Next base: position 17,755 of record JAQFXP010001605.1, read on the forward strand.
TCTGTTCAGCATTTTTAGTATATTCGGTTGAATAGCACTTTAAATAGTTGAATCAGATAGGAAATTTTGTTTGCAATTTCGGTCTTTTAATTGACAGTCAGTTCAATCCATCAATTTGTAAAACTTCATCAATTATGTTGTGATTGTCAAAGCCTTATCATAATCAGACTTTTCATTCAATTTAGATCTCAATAATTAACTGTTATATTCATATACCGGTAAACAGTCGTTGATAATACTGTATCAGACGTTTAGAAAATTCAAATAATAATACATTTCTTTGAAACTCATAATCTTTTGGTTATTATAAGATAGAAAATAAAAGAATTTTTGAACCGATTTTTAATTGACATAATTTAAGAGCTGATAAATCCAGTCCTTATCTCGAAAAGAATACAATTGCTTCAATAATACATTTCTCGGTTGGTTTGTCTGTTAGACCCGAAATATTGAGTGAGTGAGTGTGTGTGTGTGTGAGAGAGAGAGAGAGAGGGGGGAGGGAGGAAAGTCTATAACTGGCCACTATTAATACTGTAGTAACTCTACCGGAAATGTCAATAGTTGGTGCAGAACGAGCAGGTGGTAAGCATGAGGTACAGTATGATGTACTCTACTGCAAAAATTTGTTGTAGTGCTTGGTGACTAAATGTCTGGGTTGGGATTAAAAACATAAAGAGACACATAATAT
>JAQFXP010001606.1:0-18424 GCA_034693685.1 Belba bartosi
CTCTCTCTCTCTCTCTCTCTCTCTCTCTCTCTCTAAAATTCCTTAAAATTTATTTAAAAATTTTTATATTTTAGAATAAATATCGTTTTATATTTATTTATATTTAGAGTCATATGCATCTCATAGTTAAAAAAATTCAATTAACACTTTATATCATTTGCTAAGCATACAAAAACAATCTATCTGCAATGGCACTATGAAATGCATTCAACTAAGTTTATGTTTAATGTTTGCTTAAATAAAGCTGAACGAAAATTTTGATAGAATATGCTTGCTATACTTTTAGCACTTATAGAAGCTTTAAAGCTGACGTCAAAGCTAACTCAAATACAGTCTATATTCGTTATTAGCATATTCTATAAGAGCAGAATTCCATATTAGCAGTTCTTTTTTTAAGCACCGGCAGGCTCTATGGGATATATATTGTTATAACTATTCGTTAAGAGCAGATTCGTTATTAGCAGATATTCGTTAATAGCAGATATATTAGAAAACACGTGTCATATGATATTGTTTTCTTTATTAGAATATAAACTGTTTTAGTAACAAAATATTAGCTATTATTTAAAATAACTTTATTATTATGAATGTAAACATTTATATTAATAAGTGTTCAAAATGTTTATAAAATAAATGTTTAATAATTAATAATATAAATTAAACTCAAAAACATATAAATTGATTTGGAAAATTTTTATAAAACTGTAAAAAAGTTAGAAAAATTATTTATATAAAGTATTATATAAAATTAAATTAAATGATTTGATATTTAAATTAATTAAATTTATTGTTTAATTACTGTAATACCTCATATATAGCGGCATGCCGATATAAAGTAAATTTGACCTTATGCCTGTATACCTCGGAATATACCGGCATGCCATTATAAGTAAGACAAAAATTAGATTATTAACACGTAACTTTAACTTAATTTTAAATTTATTTTATAAAACAAATGCAATAATATATTTTAAAATTTAAAATATTATGTTGAGCAAAGTTTAAAATAAACTAAATTTAAAAAAAAATATTAATGATTTTATATTAAATGTATTAAAAACATTAAATAACTTAAATAAAAATAAGAACATTTTTTAAATTTTAGTTTAAAATTAGAAAAAAAAACTATGGCAAATTGCATAAAAATTAACCAAGTTATTAACTTTGTATCTCATTATTGTAATTAAGTTTTAATAAAAATTAAACAAATTACTTATATAAAAAATATTCTTTGTTTTATACCGGCATGCCGGTGGAAAACTTAAAGCCATTTTAGCAAAAATGGTCATTCTAGCTTAAACTGGCATGCCGCTATGTGTGAGGTAGTATGGTAAATAATTATTCGATAAGAGCAGAACTCGATAAGAGCAGATGATTCTTAATGCACCGAGCATCTGCTCTTATCGAATATAGACTGTTGTACTAAACGTATAACGATCATATTCTATCAAAATTTTCGTCCAGCTTTGTTACTTGTTAAAAATAAACAAAATAATTTTACGTTATTATTTTATTAGAGTATTGCAAGATTCTAAATTTTTTGGCCTGATTTAAAAAGTTTAATAAATGTTTTTTAATTATCAAGTAATCTTCAATTTTAATTATTTAAATAATTAATTATATAACTTGTACATATTTTATTGATTTTTAAAATAAAATAAAATTTATTTAGTTTTGAAAATATACTAGATAAAAACTGAGATCCTATAATCAATCATGAAATATAGAGAGCTCCCGGAATCGCTCCGAACACACATGTCTGCTTATAAGAAACTAAAAAATTCCTTAAATACTAACTAGCGTTAGTACAAATTGAGCCGTCGCTGTTAAAGGTTGATCTGTAAGATATATATGTTCGACGCACTGCAAAAGTAGTCACGGATAATCTAACTGAGATAAGCATAAAATATTTTTTTAATATATTTAAAATCTAATTAATACTTTAGCAAGTTGTATTAATTTAATTTAGATTAAATATTTGATTTTGCTTTGCTTAGAATTACAATTGCAAACAATATTTTACTTGTTTACAATATTAGTGCATGTCACAATTAAATTCACTTTAAATGCATATTGTTCTATAATATAATATAAATTAAATTTAAAATAAAAATAAATTAAAAAAAATAATTTGCATTCGTTTATCAATATATCAATAAATCAAGTATTTTGATTAAAAGATAACACATGTCTAGTCTCAAGAATTTCTATCAAATCCTTTCTAAGAATTGTTTCAAATGTTTTAAATGCCTTAAATGTACATAAATTGGATGTCTTAAAACTGGTTTAAAAAGTACAGTTAGTTTTTCAATGTCTTTCTTTACTTAAAATTAAATGCGCAACCGCTAACTTTGTTTTCAAATGTAAACAAGCAAATCTCATAAACAGCATATTTATTTAACGAGTATCTAGTTGCTAGGAAAATGCACACATTTTATTGGCAAGTTTAAATTTGATCATTTTATACTGTTAAACTTATTTACATAATTTTATATAAAGTTTCATTTTAAGTGTTTGCAGTAAAAATGTTTAGTTAATATCCAAATTGTGATCAAAACATTATTCTAAACTTGATGCAATTTTTATTGTGTTTAAAACTTTTATGTTTTGTCTGCATTAAATCAAACAGTTAACATTTACATCATTATTTTTTAAATTTAATTGTTAAATTTAAAAAAATTATTTTAAATATATTATTTTTAAGATGAACCAACTAGAAAAATTAAAAACAGTATTAATTTGTGAACAAATTTCAAATGAGTTTATTTGTGGTATATGTCGGACAGTACTTGTAAACCCAGTCTTCACCGCCTGTTGTCGACATACCTATTGTTCCGATTGTCTTAACCAATGGCTAAAACAAAACAACAGTTGTCCCTACGATAAAAACCAAGATGTTAAAATAATATTGTGCCCAACAATAATTAGCAATTTATTAACTAGTTTAAAAGTCAAATGTTATTATCAATTGAATGGCTGTAAAGATATAATACATTTGAATGAATTATCAAAACATATTAATGACTGTAATTATAATCCGAACAAAAAGTGCGAAATTTGTGGTTTTAATAAATGTTTGAATGAAACGCATAATTGTATCGAAAATTTAAAATTAATTAATAAAAGCATTGCTGAAGAGAACAGACAATTAAAAATTAAAAACTTGGAGCTTAAACGAAGAAACGACCTAGCTAACTCAGGTAAATATAATTATTTATTAAACAACAAAGTATATAAAGTTAACTTCTTTTGATTTTATTATGCTATGTTTTATATTTATTTCAATAAAAAAACATGCTAGACTTGAATTTTTAAAATATATATTAAAAAACATTTTTTTATATTAAAATTATTTTAACTTAGAATCAAAGCCTGTATTGATATGCGGCCAAAACTTAACGGTCAGTATCCGATCCACAGACACAACACTAATTATACAAATGAAGTGCTAATGAGTGGCACTTATACGCCAATAAATAGCGTATTGCCCGGTTTTCCGGTTTTACCTACATTTCAATCGACGACCAAAAATGACCCGATAATAAAACTCGACAAAACTGTGCAAAGCCGTCCAAACATCGAACAGTTAATCCAAATACAACAGTACTCGAACTCTAGTAATACAAAAAATGATAATTTATTTGAAGAAAACAATAGCATAAAAACGATCGCTTTCTCTACCAGTCATACAAACTCTACCGAAATTAATGCGAAGACTATTACATCAAATAGTAGTCAAATATTGCCAATTAGTAGCACTTGTTCTACAACTACTCCCTTCGACTCTAAGAGTGAGTTGTCTTCCAATTCAAGTTCTTCGTCGACAGCAACACCAAAGTCGTTGTCAATTACACCCGAATTAGGTGAGAATATAATGGATTTGGGTATATATTTAAGATTCTAAACTGCTTACCTAATATTTAATATATTAATATTTTAACTAGGTAAAAGTAATCAGCAATATTTTCACAAAAATCAGGAAAAATACACAGATCCAATTACAAAATTACATGAAAAAATACCAACATTGTCAAAGAAAAACTGGACTTGCACATATAAATATGATGCTAAACTTAACAATGTAATATTTGAAGTCAAAGTAGAAATTCCTAAAACAAATCAATTTATTATTGGATGTGGACTAAGCAAAAAGTTAGCTAAATCAAATGCAGCTTCTAATGCCTTGCTTAAACTTTATAATATAACTACAAATCAACAAGTTGTATTAAACAATTTTGATAATATTGAGAGCAAAAAATTGTGGTTAAATAGCGTAAGTATTACTTTTAACATAAAGTTGTAAAAAATTAACTTGAACAATTTGATTTGTTATTTTTTCTAGAATATTTCTACAAAAATAAGTTATATAATCGGAAACAAATATTTAGAATTATTTGGTAAAATAATAGACCAAACAAAAGATGGCGTAATTGCGGCCATACTATTAGCCGACACAAATAAAAATAATTATTTCGATATTATTTGCATAACAAGTGGTACTAAATGTATTAGAAAAGAAAACCTATCACAAAGTGGCAAGATACTAATTGACAGTCACGCGGAAGTGTTGGCCAGACGTGCATTTATTTATTACATTTATCAACAAGTTGAAAAGTTAATTGATAATGATTTTAAAGGTATTTAATTTTTAATACCAATTAGAAATGAATTTAAATTGAAAGAATTATTTAATTTATATTATGTATTAATCATTATTTTAGACTACCCAGGTTGTATTTTGGTTACTCGATTCGAAAAATACGGTTTTAAAATAAAAGATAATCTCAAAGTTTACCTGTTTGTAAATACGGCTCCATGTGGTGATGCGCGTGTTTTTTCATTAAATGCGCCTGTAAATATTAAATTTTTTAAATTATAAAAAAAATTTAACTATTATTTAAATTAATAGAACGGCGATCCGAATCCCGAAAGAAAGAGCCGAGGTCAATTGAGAGCAAAAATTGAAAACGGCATGGGTGGTGTATTGGTTGGTGACGTAACTCTTAAATTGAAAGACATTATTGATGGGAACGAAAGGATGAAAATTATGTCTTGCTCAGATAAGATTGCTCTTTGGAATGTGGTTGGCTTGCAGGTTTAAATTTTTATTCTTTATATATTTTTAGATTATTATACAAATATTTACTAATATAAAATATTCTGTCTTGTTTTTTAAACTATATTTTTATTACAAAGTGCTTGATCATAGATGTTTTTATTAATTATTCAGATTTTATTTATTTATTCTTTTTAGAAAATGCATTTTGTTTTGATATAATTAAAAACATAAAATATCTCAAACTCATATTGCATTTATTGCATATAATGTTTAATTTAATATTTTGAGTTATTATATAAATATTTTAATTTAAAATATTTACATTTAGATAAAATTTATGTTTCGGTAAATATTAAAAACTTAACAAAAAAAATTATGTTTTAATAATTATGTAATAATTTTATTTAATAGGGTGCTTTACTAAGCCACATAATTGATCCAGTTTATTTGGAAGCAGTAGTGCTCGGATCAGATTTTAACTATGAACATTTAGTTCGAGCATTTCATGGTAGACTCGACACACAAAGTATAAGTTTGCCTGATAAATACAAACAAAATAAATGTTATGTTGGACAAAGTGAACTAAATAATAAAATATTGCAAGTTAGTTATAAATTTTTTACTTACTCGTTAAATATTTTTAAATAATTAATTGACATTTTTTTAGAATGTAACATCACAAAATGTTTCTCAAAATTGGATAAGAGGTGACCAAAAACCCGAAATTGTGTCAAATATAAGCGGACTTAATATGGATGAGAATTCAGTTTCACGTTTGGCAAAGCGTTCGTTATTTGAAAAGTTTTGTAAAATATTATTTGAGAAAAAGCAACCAATTTTTTCAAATGAACAAGTTTATTTTAATTATAAAAGTTTTAAACTTGCTTCAGGCGATTATCAAACAGCTAAATCAAAATGTTTAGAAACATTTTATACATTAAATTATGGAAGGTGGATTAAAATGCCCAAAGAAATTGATAAGTTTAGTTATGAGCAAGATAAAATAATTTGTTTAAATAAAATACAGACTATTTCACTTTTTACTAAAAAGAACTAATATTACTGTATTTTTGTTAGCAGGCATATTCAAATAGAATAATTTATTCTTAACACAACTTAATTATTCGGACAAACTTTGCATTATGTCTTTGCATAATACGTTTCAAATGTCATTTATCAGACATTTTTCATCAGCGACATTTGACTATGTACTGGTATAAAGTATTCTATTTGAATATGCATGCTAACAATTTACAAACCAATTTACAAAACCTAAATAATCTTAAAATTTTAATATTATTTTTATATTAAACTCGATTTTAATATTGATATTTTGTAGTTATAATAAAATCATTATATTTTTTCAATTTTATTGTAAATAAAAATTTTTAAAAAGTTTTTTAATTAAATATTTTACTCATGTTTATTTTATTTTAGTTTAATTAAGTTATTTTAAATTTTATATTTATCTGGTTTTTTATCCACGTTTAAGAAAAACTATGAATCAATTTTTAAAATACGGTATGTTTTAATCTTTCTGATATGATCTAGCACGTTTTTTAAAACATAAACAAATTAACGTTGATATAAAATTTGAATACTATTAAAGTCTTTATTTTTATTAAACCAAGCTTGTTTACTTACTATGGGTTTTATTTAAACTATAAACTATATTGTAATAAATTAGCTTATTTAAACAATATTTAATTATTAATTATTAGGCAACATTTAATTTATCAATATTTCATTTGACATAATTAGATTAATCAACAAATAACACAAGTATAATAATTTATATTATATTTTCTTTTAATAATTAATGTTAATATATAATTCGATTTTAATTTGTACATAAAATATAATACAATATTATTTTTAGCATTAGGATTTAAAACGGATTTAGCACCAATTTAGGGTGAATTTCCTAATTATTGTTAAAAAACATAAAAAATTTTGACCTTTGGCGGCTGGCAAAAAATTGAGAGTGGTATTTTTTCTCGGACCCAATGCTAGAGAGTGTAGATAAATCCAAATTTTCAAAATTAGAAGGAGATTTTTGGCAGCTCCCCCTTCTCAATCTTAGAATAAATTGTAAAATATAAATAAAACATGTGACTTTATTTATCGAAAAATAATATACATGTAATTTGTAATTAAGAATTGTTGCTTGAAAACAGTCAAAACATAAAGTTTTTATGTATTTATATATAATTTTATTTTATTATTTTAAATAATATTCATAATATTTTTAATCTAATTCAAAGCAATATTATTTGTTAATAATTTAATCAGCATTGTTTATGTATTTAAATTTTTGTTATGTTTTACATACTTTTAATAATTAGATTTTTTTAAATTTTTGTTTAGTTTTTAAATATATCTGAAAGACTCGGACAAAAAAAGATGAATAAAATTGAGTTTTCGTGTTGGAAGCTATTTGTCATTAATTATTTTCGTGGTTATGAGTTAAATGTTTCGATGTTTTTTAATATTAATTGGTTTTATAATAAAGTTAATAATTTTAAAAAATATATTTTTAAAAATTTAATTATAAAATTTATCCAGGGTTATTGCGTTGTGTGTTATTTCTTTACTCAAAATAATTCAAATGAAACTGGATTAAAATTTGCATTAAATTTGTGTAAATGTTACATGATAATTTATAGAGACAAACACATAATAAAAAATTTAAATACTTTCACTTTTGTTCCCTTTTTTTAACAAACTACAAATTGTTACCTTATTTATTGTCAATTATTAAATTGTTTCTTAAATACTAACGAGATTTATATACTGTATGTTCGATACACTGTAAGAGTGGTCAGGGATAATCTAGGCGATATAAGTATTAAAATTTGCAAAGATAATATGGCTAAAATTTAATTCTAATTTAAACTTGCAAAAATTAATTGTTTTAAAAAAATATCATTATGAAAAGAATTTAAATAACAAAAAATTATATAATTTAAAAATTAATCATGGTTATTACTCATTATTTAGCTTCGGATTTTCTCTCATTTTTTCTCTCATTTTGGAGGTGAGACCACAAATAATGGCTAAAAATTAAAATATATAAAATTTACTAAAATACTATAAAATGTTTAAAAAATACTATTAATTCATCCAATTATCATCTGATGGCAGAAAAGTCTTAAGATTACTACCAATTGATCCAATTATCATCTGATGGCAGAAAAGTCTTAAGATTACCACTAATTGATCCAATTATCAGCTGATGGCGAAAATGTCTTCAGTTCACCACCAATTGATCCAATTATTAGCTGATGGCGGAAATGTCTTCAGATCACCACCAATTGATCCAATTATTAGCTGATGGAGGGAAATGTCTTCAGTTCACCACCAATTGATCCAATTATCAGCTGATGGCAGAAATGTCTTCAGTTCACCACCAATTGATCCAATTATTATCTGATGGTAGAAATGTCTTTAGATCACCATTAATTGATCCATTTATCGTCCAATATCAGGAATGTCTTCAGATTATCTATAATTGATCCAACTATCATCTAATATTAGAAATGTCTTCAGATCACCACTATTTGGTCCAATTGTTATCTGATGCAGAAATAAATTGTAATCGGATGACATTTTTGCCAAGAGATAATAATTGGACCAATAAGTAGTGATCTAAAGACCTTTCTGCCATCAGATGATAATTGGACCAATAAGTAGTGATCTGAAGACCTTTCTGCCATCAGATGATAAATGGATCAATTAGTGGTGATCTGAAGACCTTTCTGCCATCATATGATAATTGGATCAATTAGTGGTGATCTGAAGACATTTCTGCCATCAAATGATAATTGGATTAATTGGTGGTGATCTGAAGACATTTCTGCCATCAGATGTAAATTTGATCAATTAGTGGTGATCTTAAGACTTTTCTGCCATCAGATATATAATTGGATGAATTAATAGTATTTTTTAAACATTTTATAGTATTTTAGTAAATTTTATATATTTTAATTTTTAGCCATTATTTGTGGTCTCACCTCCAAAATGAGAGGAAAAATGAGAGAAAATCCGAAGCTAACTCATTATGCACGCATTAATAGATTTAGTAATTTTAAATTAACTTTCCGTTCTGGCTATTCAATACAATTTTACTTTGTACAAATTATGTTTAAAAATTATTTATAAATTTATTAAATGATAAATAATTTAAACAAACAAGACTTAAAGTAGATTTATATTTGTTTAAGGTTTTATATTAAGTACAGCAATGTAATATTTAGCTTCGGATTTTCTCTTATTTTTCCTCTCATTTTGGAGGTGAGACCACAAATAATGGCTAAAAATTAAAATATATAAAATTTACTAAAATACTATAAAATGTTTAAAAAATACTATTAATTCATCCAATTATATATCTGATGGCAGAAAAGTCTTAAGATCACCACTAATTGATCAAATTTACATCTGATGGCAGAAATGTCTTCAGATCACCACCAATTAATCCAATTATCATTTGATGGCAGAAATGTCTTCAGATCACCACTAATTGATCCAATTATCATATGATGGCAGAAAGGTCTTCAGATCACCACTAATTGATCCATTTATCATCTGATGGCAGAAAGGTCTTCAGATCACTACTTATTGGTCCAATTATCATCTGATGGCAGAAAGGTCTTTAGATCACTACTTATTGGTCCAATTATTATCTCTTGGCAAAAATGTCATCCGATTACAATTTATTTCTGCATCAGATAACAATTGGACCAAATAGTGGTGATCTGAAGACATTTCTAATATTAGATGATAGTTGGATCAATTATAGATAATCTGAAGACATTCCTGATATTGGACGATAAATGGATCAATTAATGGTGATCTAAAGACATTTCTACCATCAGATAATAATTGGATCAATTGGTGGTGAACTGAAGACATTTCTGCCATCAGCTGATAATTGGATCAATTGGTGGTGAACTGAAGACATTTCCCTCCATCAGCTAATAATTGGATCAATTGGTGGTGATCTGAAGACATTTCCGCCATCAGCTAATAATTGGATCAATTGGTGGTGAACTGAAGACATTTTCGCCATCAGCTGATAATTGGATCAATTAGTGGTAATCTTAAGACTTTTCTGCCATCAGATGATAATTGGATCAATTGGTAGTAATCTTAAGACTTTTCTGCCATCAGATGATAATTGGATGAATTAATAGTATTTTTTAAACATTTTATAGTATTTTAGTAAATTTTATATATTTTAATTTTTAGCCATTATTTGTGGTCTCACCTCCAAAATGAGAGAAAAAATGAGAGAAAATCCGAAGCTAAATAATGAGTAATAACCATGATTAATTTTTAAATTATATAATTTTTTGTTATTTAAATTCTTTTCATAATGATATTTTTTTAAAACAATTAATTTTTGCAAGTTTAAATTAGAATTAAATTTTAGCCATATTATCTTTGCAAATTTTAATACTTATATCGCCTAGATTATCCCTGACCACTCTTACAGTGTATCGAACATACAGTATATAAATCTCGTTAGTATTTAAGAAACAATTTAATAATTGACAATAAATAAGGTAACAATTTGTAGTTTGTTAAAAAAAGGGAACAAAAGTGAAAGTATTTAAATTTTTTATTATGTGTTTGTCTCTATAAATTATCATGTAACATTTACACAAATTTAATGCAAATTTTAATCCAGTTTCATTTGAATTATTTTGAGTAAAGAAATAACACACAACGCAATAACCCTGGATAAATTTTATAATTAAATTTTTAAAAATATATTTTTTAAAATTATTAACTTTATTATAAAACCAATTAATATTAAAAAACATCGAAACATTTAACTCATAACCACGAAAATAATTAATGACAAATAGCTTCCAACACGAAAACTCAATTTTATTCATCTTTTTTTGTCCGAGTCTTTCAGATATATTTAAAAACTAAACAAAAATTTAAAAAAATCTAATTATTAAAAGTATGTAAAACATAACAAAAATTTAAATACATAAACAATGCTGATTAAATTATTAACAAATAATATTGCTTTGAATTAGATTAAAAATATTATGAATATTATTTAAAATAATAAAATAAAATTATATATAAATACATAAAAACTTTATGTTTTGACTGTTTTCAAGCAACAATTCTTAATTACAAATTACATGTATATTATTTTTCGATAAATAAAGTCACATGTTTTATTTATATTTTACAATTTATTCTAAGATTGAGAAGGGGGAGCTGCCAAAAATCTCCTTCTAATTTTGAAAATTTGGATTTATCTACACTCTCTAGCATTGGGTCCGAGAAAAAATACCACTCTCAATTTTTTGCCAGCCGCCAAAGGTCAAAATTTTTTATGTTTTTTAACAATAATTAGGAAATTCACCCTAAATTGGTGCTAAATCCGTTTTAAATCCTAATGCTAAAAATAATATTGTATTATATTTTATGTACAAATTAAAATCGAATTATATATTAACATTAATTATTAAAAGAAAATATAATATAAATTATTATACTTGTGTTATTTGTTGATTAATCTAATTATGTCAAATGAAATATTGATAAATTAAATGTTGCCTAATAATTAATAATTAAATATTGTTTAAATAAGCTAATTTATTACAATATAGTTTATAGTTTAAATAAAACCCATAGTAAGTAAACAAGCTTGGTTTAATAAAAATAAAGACTTTAATAGTATTCAAATTTTATATCAACGTTAATTTGTTTATGTTTTAAAAAACGTGCTAGATCATATCAGAAAGATTAAAACATACCGTATTTTAAAAATTGATTCATAGTTTTTCTTAAACGTGGATAAAAAACCAGATAAATATAAAATTTAAAATAACTTAATTAAACTAAAATAAAATAAACATGAGTAAAATATTTAATTAAAAAACTTTTTAAAAATTTTTATTTACAATAAAATTGAAAAAATATAATGATTTTATTATAACTACAAAATATCAATATTAAAATCGAGTTTAATATAAAAATAATATTAAAATTTTAAGATTATTTAGGTTTTGTAAATTGGTTTGTAAATTGTTAGCATGCATATTCAAATAGAATACTTTATACCAGTACATAGTCAAATGTCGCTGATGAAAAATGTCTGATAAATGACATTTGAAACGTATTATGCAAAGACATAATGCAAAGTTTGTCCGAATAATTAAGTTGTGTTAAGAATAAATTATTCTATTTGAATATGCCTGCTAACAAAAATACAGTAATATTAGTTCTTTTTAGTAAAAAGTGAAATAGTCTGTATTTTATTTAAACAAATTATTTTATCTTGCTCATAACTAAACTTATCAATTTCTTTGGGCATTTTAATCCACCTTCCATAATTTAATGTATAAAATGTTTCTAAACATTTTGATTTAGCTGTTTGATAATCGCCTGAAGCAAGTTTAAAACTTTTATAATTAAAATAAACTTGTTCATTTGAAAAAATTGGTTGCTTTTTCTCAAATAATATTTTACAAAACTTTTCAAATAACGAACGCTTTGCCAAACGTGAAACTGAATTCTCATCCATATTAAGTCCGCTTATATTTGACACAATTTCGGGTTTTTGGTCACCTCTTATCCAATTTTGAGAAACATTTTGTGATGTTACATTCTAAAAAAATGTCAATTAATTATTTAAAAATATTTAACGAGTAAGTAAAAAATTTATAACTAACTTGCAATATTTTATTATTTAGTTCACTTTGTCCAACATAACATTTATTTTGTTTGTATTTATCAGGCAAACTTATACTTTGTGTGTCGAGTCTACCATGAAATGCTCGAACTAAATGTTCATAGTTAAAATCTGATCCGAGCACTACTGCTTCCAAATAAACTGGATCAATTATGTGGCTTAGTAAAGCACCCTATTAAATAAAATTATTACATAATTATTAAAACATAATTTTTTTTGTTAAGTTTTTAATATTTACCGAAACATAAATTTTATCTAAATGTAAATATTTTAAATTAAAATATTTATATAATAACTCAAAATATTAAATTAAACATTATATGCAATAAATGCAATATGAGTTTGAGATATTTTATGTTTTTAATTATATCAAAACAAAATGCATTTTCTAAAAAGAATAAATAAATAAAATCTGAATAATTAATAAAAACATCTATGATCAAGCACTTTGTAATAAAAATATAGTTTAAAAAACAAGACAGAATATTTTATATTAGTAAATATTTGTATAATAATCTAAAAATATATAAAGAATAAAAATTTAAACCTGCAAGCCAACCACATTCCAAAGAGCAATCTTATCTGAGCAAGACATAATTTTCATCCTTTCGTTCCCATCAATAATGTCTTTCAATTTAAGAGTTACGTCACCAACCAATACACCACCCATGCCGTTTTCAATTTTTGCTCTCAATTGACCTCGGCTCTTTCTTTCGGGATTCGGATCGCCGTTCTATTAATTTAAATAATAGTTAAATTTTTTTTATAATTTAAAAAATTTAATATTTACAGGCGCATTTAATGAAAAAACACGCGCATCACCACATGGAGCCGTATTTACAAACAGGTAAACTTTGAGATTATCTTTTATTTTAAAACCGTATTTTTCGAATCGAGTAACCAAAATACAACCTGGGTAGTCTAAAATAATGATTAATACATAATATAAATTAAATAATTCTTTCAATTTAAATTCATTTCTAATTGGTATTAAAAATTAAATACCTTTAAAATCATTATCAATTAACTTTTCAACTTGTTGATAAATGTAATAAATAAATGCACGTCTGGCCAACACTTCCGCGTGACTGTCAATTAGTATCTTGCCACTTTGTGATAGGTTTTCTTTTCTAATACATTTAGTACCACTTGTTATGCAAATAATATCGAAATAATTATTTTTATTTGTGTCGGCTAATAGTATGGCCGCAATTACGCCATCTTTTGTTTGGTCTATTATTTTACCAAATAATTCTAAATATTTGTTTCCGATTATATAACTTATTTTTGTAGAAATATTCTAGAAAAAATAACAAATCAAATTGTTCAAGTTAATTTTTTACAACTTTATGTTAAAAGTAATACTTACGCTATTTAACCACAATTTTTTGCTCTCAATATTATCAAAATTGTTTAATACAACTTGTTGATTTGTAGTTATATTATAAAGTTTAAGCAAGGCATTAGAAGCTGCATTTGATTTAGCTAACTTTTTGCTTAGTCCACATCCAATAATAAATTGATTTGTTTTAGGAATTTCTACTTTGACTTCAAATATTACATTGTTAAGTTTAGCATCATATTTATATGTGCAAGTCCAGTTTTTCTTTGACAATGTTGGTATTTTTTCATGTAATTTTGTAATTGGATCTGTGTATTTTTCCTGATTTTTGTGAAAATATTGCTGATTACTTTTACCTAGTTAAAATATTAATATATTAAATATTAGGTAAGCAGTTTAGAATCTTAAATATATACCCAAATCCATTATATTCTCACCTAATTCGGGTGTAATTGACAACGACTTTGGTGTTGCTGTCGACGAAGAACTTGAATTGGAAGACAACTCACTCTTAGAGTCGAAGGGAGTAGTTGTAGAACAAGTGCTACTAATTGGCAATATTTGACTACTATTTGATGTAATAGTCTTCGCATTAATTTCGGTAGAGTTTGTATGACTGGTAGAGAAAGCGATCGTTTTTATGCTATTGTTTTCTTCAAATAAATTATCATTTTTTGTATTACTAGAGTTCGAGTACTGTTGTATTTGGATTAACTGTTCGATGTTTGGACGGCTTTGCACAGTTTTGTCGAGTTTTATTATCGGGTCATTTTTGGTCGTCGATTGAAATGTAGGTAAAACCGGAAAACCGGGCAATACGCTATTTATTGGCGTATAAGTGCCACTCATTAGCACTTCATTTGTATAATTAGTGTTGTGTCTGTGGATCGGATACTGACCGTTAAGTTTTGGCCGCATATCAATACAGGCTTTGATTCTAAGTTAAAATAATTTTAATATAAAAAAATGTTTTTTAATATATATTTTAAAAATTCAAGTCTAGCATGTTTTTTTATTGAAATAAATATAAAACATAGCATAATAAAATCAAAAGAAGTTAACTTTATATACTTTGTTGTTTAATAAATAATTATATTTACCTGAGTTAGCTAGGTCGTTTCTTCGTTTAAGCTCCAAGTTTTTAATTTTTAATTGTCTGTTCTCTTCAGCAATGCTTTTATTAATTAATTTTAAATTTTCGATACAATTATGCGTTTCATTCAAACATTTATTAAAACCACAAATTTCGCACTTTTTGTTCGGATTATAATTACAGTCATTAATATGTTTTGATAATTCATTCAAATGTATTATATCTTTACAGCCATTCAATTGATAATAACATTTGACTTTTAAACTAGTTAATAAATTGCTAATTATTGTTGGGCACAATATTATTTTAACATCTTGGTTTTTATCGTAGGGACAACTGTTGTTTTGTTTTAGCCATTGGTTAAGACAATCGGAACAATAGGTATGTCGACAACAGGCGGTGAAGACTGGGTTTACAAGTACTGTCCGACATATACCACAAATAAACTCATTTGAAATTTGTTCACAAATTAATACTGTTTTTAATTTTTCTAGTTGGTTCATCTTAAAAATAATATATTTAAAATAATTTTTTTAAATTTAACAATTAAATTTAAAAAATAATGATGTAAATGTTAACTGTTTGATTTAATGCAGACAAAACATAAAAGTTTTAAACACAATAAAAATTGCATCAAGTTTAGAATAATGTTTTGATCACAATTTGGATATTAACTAAACATTTTTACTGCAAACACTTAAAATGAAACTTTATATAAAATTATGTAAATAAGTTTAACAGTATAAAATGATCAAATTTAAACTTGCCAATAAAATGTGTGCATTTTCCTAGCAACTAGATACTCGTTAAATAAATATGCTGTTTATGAGATTTGCTTGTTTACATTTGAAAACAAAGTTAGCGGTTGCGCATTTAATTTTAAGTAAAGAAAGACATTGAAAAACTAACTGTACTTTTTAAACCAGTTTTAAGACATCCAATTTATGTACATTTAAGGCATTTAAAACATTTGAAACAATTCTTAGAAAGGATTTGATAGAAATTCTTGAGACTAGACATGTGTTATCTTTTAATCAAAATACTTGATTTATTGATATATTGATAAACGAATGCAAATTATTTTTTTTAATTTATTTTTATTTTAAATTTAATTTATATTATATTATAGAACAATATGCATTTAAAGTGAATTTAATTGTGACATGCACTAATATTGTAAACAAGTAAAATATTGTTTGCAATTGTAATTCTAAGCAAAGCAAAATCAAATATTTAATCTAAATTAAATTAATACAACTTGCTAAAGTATTAATTAGATTTTAAATATATTAAAAAAATATTTTATGCTTATCTCAGTTAGATTATCCGTGACTACTTTTGCAGTGCGTCGAACATATATATCTTACAGATCAACCTTTAACAGCGACGGCTCAATTTGTACTAACGCTAGTTAGTATTTAAGGAATTTTTTAGTTTCTTATAAGCAGACATGTGTGTTCGGAGCGATTCCGGGAGCTCTCTATATTTCATGATTGATTATAGGATCTCAGTTTTTATCTAGTATATTTTCAAAACTAAATAAATTTTATTTTATTTTAAAAATCAATAAAATATGTACAAGTTATATAATTAATTATTTAAATAATTAAAATTGAAGATTACTTGATAATTAAAAAACATTTATTAAACTTTTTAAATCAGGCCAAAAAATTTAGAATCTTGCAATACTCTAATAAAATAATAACGTAAAATTATTTTGTTTATTTTTAACAAGTAACAAAGCTGGACGAAAATTTTGATAGAATATGATCGTTATACGTTTAGTACAACAGTCTATATTCGATAAGAGCAGATGCTCGGTGCATTAAGAATCATCTGCTCTTATCGAGTTCTGCTCTTATCGAATAATTATTTACCATACTACCTCACACATAGCGGCATGCCAGTTTAAG
Source organism: Belba bartosi (assembly GCA_034693685.1). Classification (NCBI taxonomy): domain Eukaryota; kingdom Metazoa; phylum Arthropoda; class Arachnida; order Sarcoptiformes; family Damaeidae; genus Belba; species Belba bartosi. Next base: position 17,131 of record JAQFXP010001606.1, read on the forward strand.
CTAGAATGACCATTTTTGCTAAAATGGCTTTAAGTTTTCCACCGGCATGCCGGTATAAAACAAAGAATATTTTTTATATAAGTAATTTGTTTAATTTTTATTAAAACTTAATTACAATAATGAGATACAAAGTTAATAACTTGGTTAATTTTTATGCAATTTGCCATAGTTTTTTTTTCTAATTTTAAACTAAAATTTAAAAAATGTTCTTATTTTTATTTAAGTTATTTAATGTTTTTAATACATTTAATATAAAATCATTAATATTTTTTTTTAAATTTAGTTTATTTTAAACTTTGCTCAACATAATATTTTAAATTTTAAAATATATTATTGCATTTGTTTTATAAAATAAATTTAAAATTAAGTTAAAGTTACGTGTTAATAATCTAATTTTTGTCTTACTTATAATGGCATGCCGGTATATTCCGAGGTATACAGGCATAAGGTCAAATTTACTTTATATCGGCATGCCGCTATATATGAGGTATTACAGTAATTAAACAATAAATTTAATTAATTTAAATATCAAATCATTTAATTTAATTTTATATAATACTTTATATAAATAATTTTTCTAACTTTTTTACAGTTTTATAAAAATTTTCCAAATCAATTTATATGTTTTTGAGTTTAATTTATATTATTAATTATTAAACATTTATTTTATAAACATTTTGAACACTTATTAATATAAATGTTTACATTCATAATAATAAAGTTATTTTAAATAATAGCTAATATTTTGTTACTAAAACAGTTTATATTCTAATAAAGAAAACAATATCATATGACACGTGTTTTCTAATATATCTGCTATTAACGAATATCTGCTAATAACGAATCTGCTCTTAACGAATAGTTATAACAATATATATCCCATAGAGCCTGCCGGTGCTTAAAAAAAGAACTGCTAATATGGAATTCTGCTCTTATAGAATATGCTAATAACGAATATAGACTGTATTTGAGTTAGCTTTGACGTCAGCTTTAAAGCTTCTATAAGTGCTAAAAGTATAGCAAGCATATTCTATCAAAATTTTCGTTCAGCTTTATTTAAGCAAACATTAAACATAAACTTAGTTGAATGCATTTCATAGTGCCATTGCAGATAGATTGTTTTTGTATGCTTAGCAAATGATATAAAGTGTTAATTGAATTTTTTTAACTATGAGATGCATATGACTCTAAATATAAATAAATATAAAACGATATTTATTCTAAAATATAAAAATTTTTAAATAAATTTTAAGGAATTTTAGAGAGAGAGAGAGAGAGAGAGAGAGAGAGAGAG
>JAQFXP010001607.1:0-18415 GCA_034693685.1 Belba bartosi
AAAATTTCATCACAAATATATAGGTTTTTTGAGCGTTTTTGGAAAAATCCCTCCCCTGATCCCCCCCCTAGGTTTTTAGCCAAAATTTTGGGGAAAATTCCCACCCTGATCCCCCCCTGGATCGGCCGACCTTCTCAATCCCTGATTTTGATCGAGTTTGTTAAGTTGGATTGATTTAAGATAATAAGAATATTTTCGTTGAAATTTAGGTATATTTTATACAAAAATATTTTATTCTTATCTCAGCTAGTTATTCGGGACAACCTTTGCAGTATGTCGGACATATATATATAAATACGTATCGGTTGCCATTTACAGGTCAACCTTCATCAGCGACAACTCAATATAAACTAACTCTTGTTGGTATTTTAATGAATTTTTTGTTTTAACTAGCAATAGCTAGTTTAATTGTTTAGAAGAGGCGCATAATTGAAACATTACACTTATTTATTTCAACATTTTTGTTAGAAAGTAATAAGTGCATTATATAATAACAAAAATGTTTAAATAAACAAGTGTAATGTGCAACACAATACCACCGTTCATATCAACAATTACATTCTGGCTCAAATTTACTTTAAACAACACAACTGAAGAATTTCAACCCAATTGTTCGCAACGAGAGTTGGTGAACAGTCCGGTTAGAGTCGCTGATGAAGTGGGTCTGAAATTTAGCCCTCGATTAGATATATCGTTCGACAAATGCTATATATTTGTTACGAATAAATAAGTTGTTTTTCATTTGCAACTTTATCAATTTAACCAAGCACAGGTTAATCAATCACAGTAATAAATACGACTTGATAGCTGAAATTTATTTGGGAATAAAAACACCGAATATGGTATGAATCGAATGTTTATTTGAAAATTATTTTCTAAAATTAATTTAAATAAACTTTTATTTAAGTCGTCGGACGAAGACTCTGATTCCAGGAGTGAAACAATTGAAGAGACGACAGCAGAGGTACTTAAACTCGAAAATAGTGAAGATTTTGTGCGAAAATATCCCGAAATGAAGCACTTTATGACTGAATCGAAAAGTGATATCGTATTCATAGTCGAAGGCCGAAGAATACCCGCCATTAAAGAGCTTTTAATAATGAAAAGTCCAGTAATGGAACGAATGTTTTTGGGAGAGTTCGCCGAATCAGAGACCAAAGAAATAGAGATCAAAGAAATGAGTTATAAAGCGTTCAAAACAATGATTCGATTTATATATTGCGAACAATTGATGTTTAGCCACAAAACTGATCACTCGATGGCTATAGAAGTGTTCAAATGCGCCGATAGGTATGGATTGGAACGGATGAAGGAATCGGTCGAACGAAAGATGACTCAAATGATTACAATTGAAAATATCGAAGAAATTTATAAATTCTCCGAATTTTATAAATTGGAAAAATTGATCAGAAGTTTAAAGCTATTCCTGAATCAAAATATCAATCATTTTTTGGGTAAAAATTCGTCAGATATTCATCGAATCAATAACTCTTTAGATGGTATTCTCACTGAAGTTTTGGCCGAAAACCATCAAAATATGACTCTATTTTTGCATAAAAATATCAGAAAAGTGGTTATAAATGGACGTAGCTACTATTACAGTAGCACCGGGTGTGATTATCGCTGTTCTGTCATCCGCTATAAAGATAAAAAATAATTTTATTATAAATTAATTGTATTTTATCGACATTTGAAACAATAATTAAATACAAAATTCAGAAATTGTTTATACTTTTAAATGCAATTTATTTAATGAGCGCTTTATAAAAGTCAACAATAAGTTTAGATTTTTAATTAATAAAAATTAACTAATTATTAATTATTTAAAACTTAAAAAACTACTCATTTAAGTACAAAAAAAAACCATTTTTAATGAATCAATAGTAAAAAATGAATAATAAATGAGAATTTAATTCCAATAATCAGTATATTTTGGAATAATATCTTTTAAAAATGAAGACATAATTAAAAATTTATTAATAATTCAATAATTATTTTAATACGAAAATACTATTTAACAATATTTACAATAAAAAAAGATTGCACTCAAACTCTGAGCACTTAATCACTCAACTAATTCGTTACAAAAAAAAAATTAAAATTATTTTAATTAAAAAAAGATAATTCAAGAAAAATATCCACTACTTTAGCACCACTTTTCGAATAACGTCTAATTTAATCAATTTTCGAATTTCTCAATCTATTAATCACTAGAGAATCGAAGACTTTTTAGACTTAAAATAAGATTTTATTCTCTAATTCGAAGATCTCTTCTCTTCTAAAATAAAAATTCATTTTTTGTTTTGCTATTCATTGAACAAAAATCAATGAATAGCTCGAATCGAAACAGCGATTCGATAAACAATTTGAGCCATTATTTTATAGGTTGACGATTAAAGAGATTAAAAATAGTTTAACTCATTTTGTTTGGCATTTGTTGGCCAAAAAATAACAAAATATTAAAAATAACTATTTCTTAAACACTTCAATTCGGACTATCACGTCATTAATCCGTTCAATAGAATTAAACTCCGGTTTTAAACGGATGTGTCGGCCGCCAGACGAGTGCTTTGTGTCGGTGTCCAACACATTCCAACTCTCAAACAGTTTGACCGAATTTTTGAACGGCTCGGCGGCTATGCTTTCCTCTATAGAGAGATATAATAAAATAATTCGTATTTTTCTAAAACAAACGTAAATTAAGCTGAATGTGAGTCGGCTGAGCAGCCATACCGTGGAATAGTAAGCCCTTCTGTTGTTTTCCTTTGGCTATCTCTATCATTGAATTGAAAAACCATTTTTCGTCTTTAGATTCGGAACCAATGAGTTTGGTTAGGGTAGAGGCGGCCACCCAGTAAGATTCAATGTATGGTGAGAGCACTGAGCGGTAAAAGTTCATAGTTTGTGTGTTCTCTTTGGTTAATATAAGTCTAATCTCTCTCTTGGGTTTGGAACCACTTTTTTGGCCGACATAACCGTCGTCTTCGTCATCGTCATCGAAGTCGTATTGACGATAGCGTTGGCGCCACTGCTGGTCGGCCGCTGTGTTCTTCTCGGCGTTACATAACAGGCCATACATTATCATATTTTCGATTATATCACTCAGGAGGTCGCGTATGTTTGTGCAGGGCTTGGGTTTAGAGTAAAGGTTAATAAGTTTCAAATAATTTATAGAATTAATGCTAATTAATCAATTGATTAGTTAATTAATAGATAACCTACCGGTGCGAATATGAAATCATTTGCGAGTATTTTGCAAAGATCTACTGCTTTTTCAATCAATTCGTAATAATCTATTGTAATATTGGATTCCATGTTATCGCCCGAAGCGGTCAATGATTCCAATTCAGTGTTAATTAATGCAAACATTGCGTTCACTGTTTCCAAAATATATTTAATTAAATATTTAATATAAGAAAATATTACTGACATTACGTAAGAGTTTATTATATTAAATGATATGAAATGGTTATAAATATTGAATATTAAAGAAAAGAAATAAAATCCGAATCTAACCGATAACTGAATCCAATTGGAAGACAGAAATACAAGAGTTCGCGTAATACTGGAGTTCGAGAACGTGCGGCAGTTTGACCGATGGCTTCAGGAATACAATCTTCACGTTATTGTTCTCTTTGTCAGCGCCTGAACCTGCGGTTGAATACCAAGCCATCGATATCTTCTCAAATGAGACCAAGTCTTTGCCTAATAGACTACAAGCGGTTCGAATCACATCCAATGAGTCGCCACTAATTGAAATGTCGCGATTCCGACGACTGCACTCTTCCCGCAACCAATTCAGGCTTTGGGCCAATTGGTGAATAGTAGTGCCCTTTCGGTGCTTAGTTAGCAGTAGGAAAGCCACCAATTGGGTGGACATGAGTGGCATTGCATTGAACGCATCATAAACGACATGTTCGCCCAACTTCTCAATTGTCAATCGTTTGTCTTCTGAGACAACAATATCGAGTCCATAGAGTGATTGAAACGAAGAGTTTTGGCGCAAACCTGTAGTCGAATACAAAACCAAAATCCAATTCAAAACACTTATGTAAATGAAGGCATAGACTAAATTACCGGAACAGGCGGCACATGGCGTTTGTGTGCAGTCTTCTGAATTGTGGTGAGTGTGTAGTTTGGCCATGGTCGAATCAATTGTCATATTATTGTTGTGAATATTGAACGCCGCGTTATGTAAATAATCTTTGAGTGAAAAAGGCTGACAAAAGTCAACTCTGACTGAACCGAAGTTCGAGTGAAGTGTAGACCATATGGAACGGGCGGCCAAACTAAAGCTCTCCATTACTTTGGGTTTGCCTAACTGTTCGCCGACAAACGAGCCGTCTATTAGTTTCTCATAAGATATGGCGACCGGAACTATGAATACGTCTTCTACTATGCCTTTGGGTTAAGAAATTAATTAATTAATTCAATACTTCCATCAATTGATTGTCAAATCAATTGAATGAATGCATACCTTCGAGAACAGAGTCGACAACAACAGAAAGAAGTCCCGACTTAGGCATCAATGCTTTGCCACTACGAGAACGTCCGCCTTCGACGAAGAACTCCAATGAATTGCCGGCCCTTAGGTTTTCAGTCATATATGAGTGGAGGACAGCCCTATAGACGTGATCTTTTTTGCCGGTCTTGTGATCCAAACGCCGTTTTATGAAGAATGCGCCCAAACCTCTCATCAATTTGCCGAAGAATGGAATGAGAAGGTTGTCGCCGGCGGCCACGAGTGGCGGCTTAATGTTGTTCATATAGAGTATGAATGAGACCAATATGTAGTCGAGGTGTGACCGATGTAGCGGTAGGTATATAATCGGCACATTGGCAGTCGTACGGCACCGACGCAGCCGTTCAATTTGGCCTGAGTTGAGGCACAGGTTTAAGATTAATGATAAGTCAATTTCAAGTTTTATCTGAATTTGCAATATAATGCAAACCTTTATGAAACTGAATGGTTGTCAACATTCTGGACAACAGTTTATAGAGAACCCAACCGGCGATTCGAAGCAGTGATGAACTGATGCAGGATTTCATCCGTTGGAGTATTTCAATTGCACGCGATTTGTGTTTTTGTTCCAATATTTTCAGCTCTTTTGCATCAATTAGTCCTTTGGAATAAATATTTAATTAGTTTTTAAATAATAGCAAATAAATTGTTTCTTAGAAACTATAAAACTATAATAATTGGTTAAGTCGTCGTAATTAAAAAATAAGATAAAATTCGTAATCTTTTATTTTTTATCTAGTTCAAAAGTTTAGAGAGTCAATGTTATAATTTTAAAAATAATCGAGATCAAATAAGAATTATTGCACTAAACTTAAATTGTCAATAACTCTATTTATAAAAAAAAGAGTAAAAAACTAATTAAGATTCAAAAAATATCTAAATTATGTTTTAGGTTAAGCTATAAATCTAAAACTTTATAAACAATTAGAAATTACTTAAAACAAAAAATATATATAATTACTACTAAAATAACTGTTCAATTGACGGCGTTTTAAAAGCAAAAATGCCGACAAATATTTAACTAATCATTAAATGAATAAAATCCTTCAAAAATGCGTTAAATAAAAAGAATTTGCAAAAAAAACTGGTCATCATTACCGGCCTCTTCTTCCTGCAATTCATTGAACTCCTCTTCAGCCGATTCCTTAATAGCGTCGACAACTCTATTGCATTTCATAACCTTTCGACAGACGTCCGGAAAGTTCGAATCGACCTTTCGGGTCATCACGAAAGACGCGTAATAAAACGACCGAGATATTAGGTTCTGGGTACTGTAAACATTTTAATTTAAAAAACACTAATTAAAAATTCACAACTAATAAAAACTAAACATAAATAACTGAAAACTATTGAATTCTGCTCTTAGAAGCGAATAGAGTATATGAAAATATTTTTATTCAACCAGAATATTCTTAAATAATAAAATTTGCTATTTTTAGTAAAGCTAATAAATTATATTCTCATGTTACAGTTTTTTTATTTAATGATTTTATTATTAAACAAAATTTCATCAAATATATGTATTTTTATGTTTTATACCTCAAATCGATCAATAGTTTAGGAGAGAATAGATCCCGAAATTTGAATATAATTTGATAGCAATAGCTAGTAATGAACGCACGAAATGTTGACATTTTTGTATATTGATATGAATTTAATATTTATTTTAAAAATAACAAAACTAGTAATCACTTGAAAAAAAATAGTAATAAAAATAAGTTCAATGAGTTTTGAGGTTCGAATCCAAGTTTACTACAGGATTTCAATTGAAAAAAACACTCAATTTATGAATAGCACTAATATATAGAGATTTCCGTAATATTAAAACTGAAATTTGTATTCAATATTAAAATATTAAACAAAGAAAATAAAAAATAGACTAAATTGAGAAGCACAGTTTAAACTATAAAATTAAGCTAAAAAGTTAAATTCAATACAAAAATAATTGACTAAAGACTTGTCACTATTTTTGACCGAAAAAACTTCTTAATGAGAAATATTAGAACTTTTTGGCTATAGTGAGAGCGGTTCGAAAACCAGATAAGTTTGTTAAACCAAACTGTGTTTTAAACACTTTTATAGACTCACCGGTTCGGTAGTGGCACTCGAAGTATATTAGCCAAACCCAGCGCTGATAAGAAGACATCGTTTGCTGTCTATTTAGTTAAGAGATGAGAAAAAATATTACATTTAGAAAAATTTCTGCAATAGAGTCGCTATTTAGCTATAAGTCAAATTTAAACCCGCAAAATAAATATTTTTTATTAAATTATTATTTATTAACAAATTATTTATTATGAGTTTATGTTTAAATTGACTAGCAAATTTTGACTAGTTATAAAGTTAATTTAGTTAATTTTAAGTGGGTTTTAAACAAATTTATCCAAATATTATCACCTTGCATATCCATATTTTAAAATGTTTTTAAAGTAAGTAATAACGTATTTTTGAATAAAACATTACAAATATATAAACACTTTTGTAACAGTTTTGAATGCAATTAAAATAATTTCACTAAATTCCTAAATACCAAACACTTATTTTCCGCTCTTTCAAGGGTCGTATAACTAGTTTTTGGGCTCATATCAAATGAGTTTTAATTTTGTTAGTTTGGACTCGCAAGTTAGTTTGTGTCTATAAAGCATTATGAGGTGGACTTCAAGTTGAATATATTTTGAGATTCAATCTAATAACAACTTAAGTCTCTAATATATACGAACAGAGCAAACAACACATGAATCATGATATGAAATTGAATTGAATTTTGTCCAACAAATAATTCAAACTAGATCCAATTGTATCGCAAAATTATTTAATTCAAATTTTATTGACAATAATTTTTTTAATAAAAATATTTTTTAATAAATATATTTAAATACAATTCTAGAAAATTGATTGAATTAGTCCTTATCCCTGAAATTTGGAACCTTTTTTTCGAAAATATTGTATAAATATATAAAAGTTGTTATTAGATTAAAACCTCTTATTTATTAATCGATAAATTTTTAGCGATTATCACAAATTAAGAAAATGGGAGAAAAAGATTGTTTAGACAGTCTGCAAATTCAAAGCTCACATACAGTTCCAGTTCAAAAAAAAAATATTTTTAAGCAAAAAAGTTCACTTTTCCCACAAATCTACTACTGTTTCCAGTATTAAATAATTTGATAAAATTTTTAATTTTCTCTCTATTGGTCTCTTTCGGATATGTATTGATATCATTATTATATAACAACTTTTTTTGTAATATAAAACAAAAAAACAATTTTGTTATTAGAAATGAATTTTTCCATCGAATTGCGAGACTCTGATCCTCGCACACCCTCTCCCTCTCTATAACTAAAATCACGTTCTTTTCACACATTTGAACATATTTTGGACTTTCTTTCGAACAGATATCTCGACTCAAAATGAGTGATATTTATACTCAATGTTCAGATCCATCCGTTTGTGTTGATTCTGAGATAAAAGTTATTTTAAAAATCGAAAATGATTTTAGATATTAAAACCCCGAAAAACGCTGAGCCTAATGTAAATATACAAATTTGTAACAAACCAGAATCGCACAAATTTCAAATCATAAATTATATGGTACTAAAGTTTAACTAAGGCACATGTTTGAATTTATTTTTAGTTTTTTAAATTAAAAAAAAGTGGAAAAAATTCAATTAGATATTGACGGAACCACAACTGATTTGAAATATTATCTATTCATATGATTTATTGATTTATTATCAGAAAATTTAGTTAAAATTGCATTTTTTTTATTAACATAAACAGAGTTTTACTTTTAATTTTGTCGGAAAAATTCGACACATTTATCAAAAACTTACTTTAAGTCGTGGCTTATTCGCTATACATCGTTGACAACCGGAGCCCATCAGTGGTCGTTCACGTGGGAGGTTGGGGTCGAAGTAGTGGGCACTGGACTTATAAGGTGCCAATTGGGTGCCGTCGATCTCAATGAATCCATTGGTCTGATATTGATTGATAGAAATTAAAGTCAAATAAAGACATAATTTCAAATATAATATTATCATATGATTTTAATAAATATTTAAAATGTGATCTTCCGCTATCAATCGCATGCTTTCAGGAAATTTCGACATTTTTGGACCAAAATTAAAAATCTTATTTTTAAATCTATAAATATTTGGATTATATCTTAAAATACATTTAAAACTTATTTTCAACTACAGAATCCGACCATTATTTGTAATGAATTTCTAAATGAAATTCTGTTTATTATAAATATTGTGTATATTTTTAGATATTGGGTTTATTTTTAGAAATCAACTAGTTCAAAGTTGACAAAAATAATTTCCAAATTAATACAATCAACTCAATTGTACATTTGATTCCAATCGACAATTTGTGATTCGGGACAGACTTTCACCGGAAGTCTAAACCGATATTCACTAAATGACTGTTTAGTTCACAAATTCGCTAATCATTAATAAACATAAAATCTCTAAACAGTTAATAAATTTAGTTATAATTTGTATCAAAACATGTTTTAGACGAATGCAAAAACTTGTCATTTGATGATTAAAAATAATAAAATATGAATTAGTTCCGTTAAAATCGGAAATTTTTGAATCTTTAAACCAAAACATTATTATTATTATTATTGATTGAAATCTAAATCGAGTTCGGATTTAAGCCAAAAAATATTTGTTAAATAATTACAAATTTACCCGAAATATATTCGAAAGTTCAAAATTTTATCATATTATATAATGCAATAATTATATAATAATTAATTCACATAAAACATTTACAAAGTTAAACTCATAAATCATAAGAAATTAAATTTATAAAAACTAAATAATATTTTGTTTTTGTTTATTTCATTGAAAAGTAAAAAATCGAAAAATTTTCAGTTAATTCAATTTCAAAACAGGTTTCAAATCAAAACAAATATCAAAATTATATAACAAATATGTGATAGTAATCGCGATTTTAACTCAAATGGATACATAAATTAAAACCAAAATCAAAGATAACTAGCTTAAACAACAAAAACAAAAACTATATCTATACACATTCACACAAAGAGATAATCTAGCAACTTTATTTCCAATAATCAATGTAAAAAAACAGCAAAAAATATTAAATTCAATGGCATTTTCCTGAGGATAAATTGCTAATAAGTACTATTAATATGCATTGCAAAGTATTTCCCCTAAATTACAATTAGACTCTCATCTGACGACTAAAGCATTAAAAAAAAGTCAATTCCTTTCATTTCGCCTATTCTGGTGTTAGACAGCAGGTCCTCTATTATTAGAACCAAATAAACATAATAGTAATCAGCATGTGCTATTGGTAACATGATTAATTAGCATTTGTAATTATATATTTAAATTAATTAAAAGATAAAACTGTCTACAAAACAGAAATAATTTTAATATTTGCATACATTAGCAATGCTTTCAAACCGAAATAGTCATCAAATGCTGATATAATGAATGATTTGATTAAATATAGTGCAAAAAATTCCTAATCAAATGAGACACTAATCGGAGTCATAATGTACTTATATTTGAATAAATCTAATTTGACGCTCAATTTAGCGATTATTTAACACTAGATATTCGTTACCAGAATAAAGATATTCTCTTTCTTCTGTCAAACAGTGTTGTGAAAAAAGTGATTGAAATTTATTTTTAATCGCGATTTGGGTCAATGTTAACAAACCGTCTGATCCCTAGGCGTAAGGTTAAGGACAAAACAGTGCAGTTGTGCTGAAAAAAGAGGCTAAGAGTGAGACGAATAGAGGCAAGAAATTGGCAAAAATAAGCGACTGTTTTGTGTTAACGAATCACATTTTGATGATTATTTGCAACTGTTTTAACTAATTGCGAGTTTCACTCAGATTACAGTTTTTAATTTTTTTTACAAATTGATTATACGTTTTTGAATCGGCATTTTAACTTTTTTTTTCTTTTCATTTTGCCCGGCTTATCGATTAAACACTAAATCTATTTATCTTTTCCTTAATTTTTATACAAATTTGCAATTATTTGAGTTTATTTTCAAATGTTATTGAATTAGTCGTTTCATTAAATTAGAGGAAAATATATAGATATTTGAAAATTAATGTCAACTCAAATAAGGCGAAAAAATCGGAGTTTTTATGTGAAAATAGCAATACGTTTGCAGCGAATGAATGATTTGTAGAAATCATTGTATTTTTAATTCATAAATCAAGTCATAAATGTTTGTTTGTTTTTGTTTTCTCCGGTTTTTTTGCTTTGTTTTATGTTTTTTAAATTTAATAATTGTTTTTACAATTACATAAATAGCGCCAAACATACCATTAATGTGTTGACAAAATCCATTCATTTGTTGATTTGATTTAATTGTGATTTTTGCCGATAACGCGACTGAAAAATGTAAACATATTCTGGACTTTAAGCCGATATATAAAGCGTCTATATATATATGAAGCGTCTGTTTGTAGTCTATGCACATCAAACATACATTTGTCTGACATTCCCATCAAATACGTTCGCAGCGCTCATTGGCTTTGATCACTCGCCACCGCTATTTAGTGGTTGAGTTCATTATTTATACAGTATCAATTCATGTTTATATGATTAAGTGTAAGAGGAATAGCTAGAAAACTTCTATAAAAAGTACAAAGTTACTTCGATTAAAATAACAAATTACGCTTAAAATAAATACATTTACCGGCATAAATATTTTATATAAAAAACACTAAAATATTTAAACGTAATTTGTTGACATTCTAAATAGTCTACTAATGAATATGAAAACAAAATTGAGGTGCAATTAAAAATGCTATTTATTGACCGAGATATTTGTCCGAAATATAATTACAAGAAAGTGTGAAATGGATAAATGTTCACACTAGATTTAACACTAAAAGGAAATCATTTTCACCTAAAAGTAAGTCACGGTCTCAATAACTCAAATGAAATTGTCGTCAACATGAATTGACAACAGCGCTTCGGCACCTTTTCAGTTATGCACCTAATCGTTCAGCTTATATAAGTTTGGATTTAAAAAGTATTAAAATGTATTTAAAGTGTTAGTCCAGTATTAATGAGTGAAAGCGGCTCTAAAAGCAAAAGTGCGATGAATATACAGTTTTTAGTTTTGAAATAAATGTTTTAATATTTGAATTCATTTGAATTCATTGCATAAATAGATAAAACTAGAATAGCTAGCAAAACCACTTTTCACATTGGCTTATGTACTTGTACATTAATATATATTTTTGAGAAAATTAAAATTATGACCCAATTTATACCTTTATTTGAATTTCAATTAAATATAAATTAAAAATGTACTTGTTACTATTAATTTAGCACTATTAAACAACATATAGAAATCAAGTCATAAGTTGGGTAATAATTTTCTGAGAAATTATTATTTAATCAGAAATCTGTCTATGTTACGATATACAATAGTTTCGACTATACTATTTCTATATTTAGTTTAAAATTAATATTTAAATTAAAAGTTAGGACTTTTAGTTGCAATCTCTAAACAAATTGAACTTTAATAATGCTAACATTATATTTTAGATTAAATTTTCACTCTCTATCTCTTTAATTCAGTTTAAGTCAATTTAATTCAATTCAAATCACTCCTCTCCCTCTCCCTCTCCCTCTCCCTCTCCCTCCCTCTCCCTCTCCCTCTCCCTCTCCCTCTCCTGCTCTCACTCACTCACTCACCATAATTCAGTTCAATTCAATTTAACTTAATTCAATTAAAACTAATTCAAAAACTTTTTTAAATTTGAAATAAACCAATGCTTTCAACTCAAACACATATTTTGATTTTGCCTTTGATTTTAAACTAATTTATTGCTTTATTTCAACTTTAATACCGTTATTGCATCATCTGTTGAAATATGTTCATTCGTTCAATACAAATACAAATAAATAAAATAAATATACAATTTGTACTGTATAATACAAAGTCTAAAATATATTAGGTATGAAAGCTTAAATTTATTACTAAAAGTGATATATAAAAACTTTTAATTTAATTTAGTTTTATTTTGCATTAAATATAAAATTTTAAGTAAATTTTATAATATATAACTATACAGGCGAAATATTTCTTGTAAGATTGCCAAAATATATATTTGCAATAATTATTCTTGCTAGCTTTGATCTAGTGTCTAGATCAGTAAAATCCAAAAACAAGTTTGTAGTGTACGGGTAATTTGATAGTGATTTTCATTCATTAGCATTTAATTAAATATAAATATAGTCACTGATATATCTACAGTTTATTATTTTTAAAAATTTTGTTTTTATTATTTTTGAATTTTTTGTTGTTGATAATTTATAGTTAAATTTGATTAAAATAAAATAATTACAATTTTTTTTAATTATTTTAATTGTTAAATAATTTATTATTCAATATTTTAATTTAATAATTTTATAGCGGATTCAAGTTTTTATCCATGGATCGATAAGATCTACCATCCAGGGGGGGGGGGAGGATCAGGAAAGAATTTTTTCCAAAAATTGGATCAAAAACCTAGAGGGGGATTTTTCCAAAAACGCTCAATAAGCCTATTTATGATGAAATTTTATTTTATTTAAACCGGATTTAGCATTAATTTAGGGGAAATTTCCCAATTTTGGTTTTAAAAAACCCAAAATTTGCCGCTTTTGGTGGGCGACAAAAATTCAAGAGGTGGCATCTTTCCGCAGACCAAATGCTAAGGGGGATAAATGCTAAATTTCAAAATCAGTGAGATTTTAAGCTGATCCCCCTTCTCTATCCCTGGTATTTTCAAAACATTAATTACCACAAAATCACTTACTTATTGTAATTAACACAAAATCAAGTTAAGGAATATTTATTGTATGAGTCATAACGAGTTTGTTTTAAATTCTTGTTCAAGATAGAGTAGAGAGATGTTTCAACATAGAGAAAGTTAAAGATAGGAAATATTAACTGTACTAATTATCATCTTTTTTCCTGAGGAGCAAACATAAGTAAAATTACGAATAATTTTTATTTCAAAAATAAATTGCTCTGCTCAAACATAAAATTAATTTATAATATATATAACACAAACTATTTGTATACAAACAATATAACTACTGTTAATTTTATTTACAAGATCCTTATAAATTTGACATTATTACCTACTTAATTTTATAAACAAATTCTACATAGTTTAATTTAAATCCATATTTAAGCTTTAATTTTAACTCTAACAAATAACAACCTCTAAACATCTACTAACCTCTAGTATTAATAATAAATATTACATTGGCAGTACTAGTGTTGTATTCTTAAATACAATATAAATAAACTTTTATACAAATAATGTTTCAATGATTTAGAGATAATTATAAATTAAAGAGTGAGAGGATGTGGGGAAAAGAAGTTAGATAAAAAAGTTTTAAGAGAATAATGGTTATTTCTATAGCGTTAATATTATTTACAATTATTGTATATAGATAATTTATCCAACACTATGTTCTACGTTTGAATGTAAACATAGTCAGAAAACATGTGCAGAATTTGGCGCTTATTTTCTTTATTACTCAATCCGTTAACCCTTTTCTCAGACCTATTGTGACAATAGATTCACAGTTGATGTGAAAGTGAATGCATTGAACGCTTTGATTGCGATTAAGACTTAGACTTAATGTAAATAATTTGATGAAATTGTTTTGCAGACAAACCAATACATACTTATCATTGCATTTCTCATCTGTTTTTCAATTCATTAGTTTCTAATCGATTCAAGTTTTCGGCTTAGCTTTGATGGCAATCGGATCCGATTCGATGAGTTCGAGTAATACCAGTTTTGGGAACCAATCGATGCAAACAATGGATACAAATAATGAGCGAATGTTTGTGATTAAGAGAGACGGCAGACACGAGTCAGTGATGTTCGACAAAATCACTTCAAGAATCGCCAAATTGTGCTATGAATTGGATATGAATTTCATTGATCCGACCGCTATCACACTGAAGGTTAAGACAATCATTCAATTGGTTCTCATATTGAGTCGAATAAAGTGTTTAATTCGATATTTTATGACTAATTTATTACTTGTTTTCAGTTATTCTTTGGTTTAGTGTTTGACTCAATTTTGTCATTAATTTTATAAAACTTTAATTTTTAATTACAAAAACTGAATCAACTGTTTAGGTAATATCGGGTCTGTATTCGGGTGTAACGACTGTGCAATTGGATGAGTTGGCGGCGGAAATAGCGGCGACAATGACGACCAGACACGCGGACTACGCGAAACTGGCCGCACGGATAGCCGTTTCGAATCTGCATAAGGAAACCAAAAAGAACTTTTCGGAAGTGATTAAAGATTTGTATTACATGAAGAACGAACGCATCGGCAAACCCACTCCTATGATATCCGACCGGATGTATGAGGTGGTGACCGCCAATGCCGAACGGCTCAACTCAGCCATCATTTACGACCGAGACTTCCACTACAGATACTTCGGAGTTAAGACTTTGCAAAGAAGTTATTTACTCAAAATTAACGGCAAAATAGTGGAACGACCGCAACATATGTTGATGCGAGTGGCCGTCGGCATACATGAGGACGACATCGATGCCGCCATCGAGACATACAACTTGATGTCTGAGCGCTGGTTCACTCACGCGTCGCCCACTCTATTCAATGCCGGTTTGGATTCAATTTTAATGTTTTTATTATTTTAATTGGATTTGATTAATGACACCCTTAGGCACACCCCGACCCCAACTGTCCAGTTGTTTCCTCTTAACGTTGTCTGATGACAGTATTGAAGGCATTTACGATACACTCAAACAATGCGCAGTCATATCGAAGGCCGCCGGAGGTATAGGCGTTAATGTGCACTGCATTCGCGCCGCCGGGACTTACATTGCCGGCACTAATGGCATCTCTAATGGATTAGTTCCTATGCTTCGCGTCTATAACAACACCGCTAGATATGTAGATCAGGGCGGGAACAAGAGGCCGGGTATTGTCTCAGAATGATTTGTTTTTATTAAATAAAACTGTTAGTTTAAAATGTATGTAATTGAACTACAGGTGCATTTGCCATTTACCTCGAGCCCTGGCATGCTGACATCTTCGAGTTTCTCGATCTGCGCAAGAATACCGGTTCGGAAGAGCTGAGGGCCAGGGATTTGTTCTATGGGCTATGGATTCCCGACCTGTTTATGAAACGCGTCGAATCCGACCAAATGTGGTCATTGATGTGTCCGCACGAATGCCCGGGTCTTCACGACTGTTGGGGCGAAGAGTTCGAACAGTTGTACGAAAAGTACGAAAAAGAAAAGAAGTATAAGAGACAAGTGAGGGCTCAACAGCTCTGGTTCTCTATTATTGAGGCGCAGACCGAGACCGGAAATCCTTATATGGTTTGATTGAATAATTTTGAATTTTAGACTCTTTTTTGATTTGAATTACTGTTTAGTTATACAAAGATCACTGCAATCGCAAATCGAATCAACAGAATTTGGGAACAATAAAGTGTTCGAACTTATGCACTGAAATAGTCGAGTACTCATCGCCCGATGAGATCGCAGTTTGCAATTTGGCTTCGATTGCATTGAACCGATTCGTCAACAAAACCGATCGAACCTTCGATTTCGATAAACTCAAAGATGTGGCGAAAGTTATAACTCGTAATTTGAATAAAATAATTGACGTTAACTACTATCCGGTGCCCGAGACTGAGCGCTCGAACAAAAGGCACCGACCGATAGGCATTGGTGTTCAAGGACTGGCCGATGCGTTTATACTTATGCGCCAACCGTTTGAAAGCCCGGAAGCGAAACAATTGAATATTCATATATTTGAGACCATATATTACGGCGCACTGGAGGCCAGTTGTGAATTAGCCGAACTGTTGGGACCGTACGAAACCTATGAGGGATCGCCTGTTTCTAAGGGTATTCTTCAGTTCGATATGTGGGACAAAACACCGACTGATCTCTGGAATTGGGCCGAACTTAAGGCCAAGATTGCCAAACATGGCGTTCGGAATAGTCTGTTGTTGGCGCCGATGCCGACCGCTTCTACCGCTCAGATATTGGGAAACAATGAGTCAATAGAGCCGTTCACTAGTAATATATACTCCCGTCGAGTGCTTTCGGGAGAATTTCAGGTTTGAATGGTTTCTAATTTTATTTAAATTTGAATTAATTGTAAATAACTTTTTATCTGAATTGTCTGTACTCTTCAGGTGGTTAACCATCACTTACTCCGAGACCTGACTGAACGCGGCTTATGGACAGATCAGCTCAAAATGGAGATAATATCAAAACACGGATCGGTTCAGAACATTGCATCCGTTCCACAAGACATCAAAGATCTGTACAAAACTGTTTGGGAGATATCGCAGAAACGAGTGCTGGAGATGTCGGCCGACAGGGGCTGCTATATAGACCAGAGCCAGTCCCTCAATGTGCACATCGCTGAACCATCGATGGCTAAACTCACTTCAATGCACTTCTATGGCTGGAAGTTAGGTCTGAAGACTGGAATGTATTACTTGCGAACCAAACCGGCCGCCAATGCCATTCAATTCACTGTTGATAAAACCCAACTCAAGTCACCGGTAGTTAACGGGTCGGGCGATCAGAAACAGGTAAACGGCTTAAAACCGAGCCCTGAAGAAGTGCTATTGTGTTCGATTCAGAACAAAGACGAGTGTCTTATGTGTGGCTCTTAAACCTAATTTTGTGTTCGTTTCTGTCATTTGCTTTAAGTTTTGTTTTCTAATACTTTTGACTATAATTTGATTTTAATTTTCGATTTATAATTCATTCAATTAGTCATTAAATGAATTTTAGTTTTTTAAGACATTTATTTCAATCCTTTTAATCATATAATGCATTAATTTTATTAATAATTGAATTTCGATTTGAAGTCTACACTGATTTCTTCCAATTAATAAATAAAAATTAAGTAATTTTTGTATTTTTTGTAATAAATTTATTGAAAAAATAATTTTTAATCGAAATTACAATTTGTATTGAAGTTTACAAATGATTTTATAGCGAATTCTTATAATAAATTGTTCGAATCGTTTGGATTTATAACATGTTTTTAGATTATATTTGATTTAAATATATTTTACTTAATTTCAAATACAAATTGAAAAATATATTTTTTATCAATGATTTCTCAGAAAATGTTTTAAAAATTCTAATTTAGATTTTTTTTGCGATTTGAGAGAATTATTTTCGATACAAAAATTAGTCAAAATATTAAAATTATTACCTAGTTAAAATAAGCAATAATTTATTCCCGAATTATATTTAATTAATTTTATTCTCGATTTCAACCAATTTGTCGACATATCCATTGATCTCATCAGTAGTGGTCATTGCATTAGAAGTGATGAATGCATTAATCTCTTCGACCGTCTCTTTCAGAGCCTTCTTCTCGTCTTCGGATAGTTTTGACGAATTAATCAGTTTTTTTACCGAAAGATACGAATCCAAGAGTTTGTCTTTTTGTGCTTTCATGACATCACTAATCGGAACCGGCTTTTTGATCCGGGGCTTAATCTTTGCCTTTGCAGTCATAGGAACCGGTGTTTCGATTGCACCGGAATTGAGAGGACGACAATTGAATGTCAGACTCGACGCCAATTCTTGTAGTTTCTCATTAGTCGATGGCTTCGAAGGCATTAATTCCTGGATTTGGAATTCACCGATGATTTGCTGTCTTTGAAACTCTTCTACAATTTGACCTATAGTTGAGTTGTAATTAAAATTAAATTAAAAATAAATATAATTTTATTTCAATCAAAACCTGAAAATCGATTCGTTGTTTCGGTAATGCTTTTCAAACGACAGTTATTTGCATCAGATTTGGCCAAAACAGTGACGCCATAGCGACCGGAACCGCAATAATCGCTGAA
>JAQFXP010001608.1:0-18412 GCA_034693685.1 Belba bartosi
ATATTTGACGGAATAATTGTAAATATAAATTTTTGTATTTTAAAATAAAATTGTATTTTAAATTTATTATTATTTTTGTTTGATATTAATTTTTTGTTTTTTTAAAATTAAACTGACGTTTTTGAAAATTGGATTCGTTGGCAAAAAAGTGTAAGTAAGAGTAAGTAAAAAAAGTAAGTAAATAATATAAATTTTATAAATTTAAATTCAATTTTTGTAATAAATTTTTCTTAATTTTATAGGGAATGAGGCGGAAATGAGCTAGCCATGATATTTATCCCAGAGTCACCTTTTCAGTACAACAAAAATTAAATTTTTAAATTCTATACATAATTATTAATCAATAAAATTATATTATTTAATATCAAAACGAATCAAACAATAAAATATTTAACAATGATAAATTTTATATTCTATTTTATTAAAAATTTACTATAATTTTAATTGGGTAATTTTGCAAAAATTTTAAATTATATTTTATATAATTTATTAAGAATTAAAAAACATTTATTAAACCCTTAAAAACAATATGGTTACAAATGGTACTCGGGCCAATGCAAATAACTTATTTTGTAACAATTAAATACTAATTTAAATTTAAAATCTTATGTTTGCGCAAAATTTATTAATTAATAACATTATATATTAAAAAAAAATAAAAAATAAAAAATAATATAATTTTGTTAATTAAGAATAAAAATAATTTATTCTTTTTATATCAGATGTGCAAATATAAATTGTGCAAAATAGATTCTTGTGTAATTTACTATTTATTTAATTAAAATATTAAATAATACATCAGAATAGTTTTAAAATTAAACTTATTTTGTATAAAATTCCAAATTTTTATAAATATATATTTATGTTTGCTAAATAGTAAATAAAAATAACTATTTAATTTGTAAAAATATTTTTAAAATTTTTATATTTAATTAATTAAGCTATGTATATTTTAGTAAATATAAATTTTTAATATTAAAAAAAGTAAATACCACTTAAAACAAGACGTATCCATAAGCCGTGATTCCCGACCTATACCGCACTCCTTTGTCGTTACGTTTGGGTAGTTTTCAATTTGAATGTGATTTTCATTCGAAATCATAAATACACTTAAAACTAATTTTACATTAATTAAAAGTTTTGCATTTTAATTTATTTTAACTTACTTGTTAATAATTTAAACAACATTTTATAAGAATTGCTTAAAATTCTATTCTTAAATTAAAATTTTTATTATATTTTATAATAATATTTTTAAATTATTTATAAATAAATATTATTTTTATTTTATACTATAACTTGTTATTAAAAACATATTTAATTAATTTGATAACTGTTTTATAATTTTTAAAAATTATACAATTATTTATTTATAAAAACTTTCCGGTATAAAAATTTATTACAAATAAAATTAAATATATAAAAAATTTTAAATAATATAATTTTTGAGATACATTTGTTTTTTATAGTAATTGTTAGTTTTATAAATTTAAAAAATAATTAATTATTATTAAATAATATTTAAATTTTGTAATTTTACTTTTTAATTAAAGCAGCTTAATATTTTATTATTGTATATAATATGTGTATATCAAGTAACAAAGTTTTTTAACAAATTAAAAAAAATTAATTTATATAATTTGATATTAAAATAAATTTGATCTACTTTTAACAAAATTGTTAAATAAATAAATAATTACAGAAAACTAGTATTTATTAGTTTTAATTAAAAAAAATAAAATATTAATATTTAATTTTTTAAAAATTTTAATTAATTATTAAATTATTTTGAAATTAAAATTTGTATTTACTAGTTTATAAATTTTAGGTAAACGCATACAATACAGCAATTATTGGCTTTACTGCTGCACGCATTGAACAATGATCTCGCACTGAACGCGTGTTGCAGCAAAGCCGACAATTGCTGTATTGTTGTACTGCACATAAGCATACATTTAGAACGTATAGATACAAAAAAAAAGAACATATACAGAAAGCATATAAAATTTAAAATTAATCTAGTTTAAATTGTAAACAATGTAAAATTCAGCAAAAACTAAATGGATTTTTTACATTATATATAATATACTTTGATTTAAAATTAATTTTAATAATATTCGAGTGTGGCCTTTGAACATGAATCCTTGTCAGTCGAAGCACTCTTTCATTTGTCACGACTTCTCTATTTCGCAGAATAGTTACTACAAATAGTTAGCTATAGGTTTGGATCTAAACTTTTTGATAACATTTTTTTGTTTAAATTTATTGTAATTTTAAATATAATTATTAATTACATAAATTTTTTAATTTTAATTAAAAGACCTTTTATAATCAATTAATGTTTATTAAATTTTTGTAAATTTTAATAGATTTTATCGTAACTTGAATTAAGTAAATTTTTTCGTTATTTTAAACCTTGGGTTTTAAAAATTAAAATATGCGTGATTGTTTGGAAGTTCTGTATAAATATGAATTTTAAAAAAAAAGTTTTACTTGTTTAAAGTTGAATATCAATATAAATTTTTATTTGATCATTAAAAATATACATGTTTTTCTGTCATAAAATTTTATTTAATAACAAAATTCAACATTATTTTCGAATTTTAGAAACAACACAATTAATTGTTCGCTACTTTCAGTTAAATTAACTAACTTAATTAATATATAAAATAATAGTTATTTTAATTTTATTTAATTTATTTTATTTATTTTATTTACTAAATTGCAAATGAAATTTATTTTATATTTCAAGTAAATATTAAAATAAAATTTGCAATATTGTTTTAATTTTTAATTAGCATTGTAAAATGTTTTAATATTTATGCATTAAAAAATTATAGTAAAATCATATTAATCAGTATTGTTACGAATAGTTTCAACAATCCAATTTACTTTATGTGACACTCTAACGTAAAATGTTTCAGCAATTGTGCCATTTAAATATAGTTTGGAATTGGCAAATACGCCAATTAGAACTGCCTTTCCGTTTACGTACTGAACCAATGGACCACCAAAATCACCCTGCCACAAGTAATTTGTTAAAATAAGGTTAGATTTTTGCACTATAGTGTTATTTATTTTTAAATTAAAATAACTAAACTTTATGTAATATTTAAATAATTAAGATATTATTTTTACGAAAAGCAATTATTAGTTTTTATTTAAAACCCAAATACTATTTTAAAGTTTTAACTTAACTTAATTAAAGTGTTACAAGTAATTATTTAAAAATATTTTAAAAGATATTTGATGTGGAAATGTGAGTAAACAAAATAAATTACTCAAATTTTGAAATATATTTTTATTAAATTTTAAAATATTAATTGCAAAATAATACGAAAAGACGCATGCGTCAAACCTATACTGTACATGAGTCTGTAGCAAAACATTAAAGTAAAGCGTTTATTCTATCAGCCACGTGACGACAATTACATTTAATAATTAAACTTAAAATTAATTTTTAAAAAATTCTATATTTAATTATGATTGCTTTATTTATAACTACTTTTTAATAAATAAACTTTTTTTAAATTTTACTCTGACGATATTTAAATTAATAGCTTATAAACAGGAAGATTTTAAATCGAGCAAAAATCTAGCAAATTAGCTTTAAATGTACAAGAGTATATCTTAACTTAAAATTAATTCACAAGTCATTTTACTCAAACTTTTATCTTTTTAGTTTGAAAAGAATTATTTGTAACAAGTTAAATATTTTTGTCATTACTATCAGTTTGACTGGTATAATTATTTGTTTGGCAATACTTTAATATTTATTTTATTAATAATTATGAATTAGTTTTAGAGTTTAATATAAACGATTTTCTAAAAATTAAAATTGTGAATTGTTTTGATCAAGCAAATTTTCTCTATTATTAGAAATTAATCCATGAGTTGATTTGAGTTGAGCTATGTTCCGGGGGTTGTTTTTTAGTTTTGCTCGAAATAAAATCTTTCTTCTTATAAATTAAGTTATAATATTAATAACAAATTAAATTCAAAATTTTTTTAGTCTAAAAATATATTTTGAAAAATAGAAATATCTAAAACTTATTTAGTATAATTAAAAATAAAAATATAAAATCAAGTAATAATTTTAAAAGATTAATTTGTTAAACAATTCTATCAAATAATAGATTACTTGTAATTTATAATTACACTTATTGAAAATTTATTCAAAATTTTGCATAGTATTATTTCTGGCATGTAAATTTATTAATAATTTAAATCGCATTAGAAAGTGTGGCTATATTGATTTAATGATCTTATTTTTATATTTAAAAATTTTAATATAAATTAAATCTAATTAAATAATAATTATTATAATATTATTTAGTTTAGATAATTGTATTTTAAGAAATTTTGTAAAAAAGATTTAATTAGTAATTTAAATTTTTAATTAATAAATGTTTGTTTATAATAACTTATAATAAGAATAAGTTATTATAAACTATATTAATTGTTAAATAATTAAAAAAAATTAATCTTACAGCTTGTCCAGCTGTTCCAGTATTAGTTGGAGTTTTCCTAACAACAACTAATTGACCACGCCGATCGTCAACACTAGTATTTTTATTACTGGCAGATATTATAACCCAACCAATCTGTGCAGGTCCAACTATGTCCTGGGTTTCATTAAGCATGCCAAAACCAGCAATTAGTGCAAACTCATTTTTTTTGTTTTTTATCCGAGGTTTTGGTAAACAAATTGAATTAATTTTGCGATAATTGCCGACATTCTCAAAATCAATTAATTTTTTCAACTTTATTAGCGCCAAATCGTATCTATCACTGTTGCGATCCGAGTCTTTATATAGCGGATATAATATGTATTTCTCGAATTGATAAATTTGTTTATTTGTTTGATTTATGTCAATTAATCCGACAATTATTTCGATTCTTTCAGTTGTCTCATTCGGTTTTCTTTTAATATTTAAAATATTTAAACTTATAAAAATTATAATAATTATTATATATATTAATATATATACAGTATATATTGATTAGCTAAAGTCATTAGCTAGATTTGATTATTTGACAAGCTTGCTCATTTAAAATACACATTTGATTTAAAGTTATACTGTATTAATATATCTTTTAATTATTTTCTGGTTTCAATTGTTGTATTTTATTATTTAATAAATTAAGTTGTTTTTATATTCTTAATATTAAACAATAAAAATATATAAATTTAAATTTGTTTTTTTTTTGATTAATTTTTATAAAAATTTAATTTTTCATTTCTTTTTTAATCTGGTAATATTTTGAAACCTTTAACTTAAATTAAATTTGTTATTCAAAATGGCAGATACGTAAACTGCGGAAGTCTGATTAAGGATTATTATTTTTATAAATAAATTTTTAGTTTATACAAAATTATTTTTTCAATTTCTACTCTTTCTAAAAATTTAGGAATAGTTCAATTTTTAAATATAATTTAAGTCAATAAAATATATACAAAATATAATAATTAAAATTATTATACAATACTCACTGCACACAATGAGCTGCAGTTATAATCCAATTGTTATTCAATATTGATCCAGTACAATCATATATCCATTCATTGTCTCTAGATTAAAATTAAATAAAATATTATAAAACAAATTTTTAATATTTTATATTAGTTTGCATTTAGACTGGTTAAATTTTAGATAAATAAAATTTAAAGTAGCTGCTAGTTTATAAATATAAATTAAAAATTAAATATATTGTCTTATGTAGTTTTTATTATTTATTTTTAAATACATAATCAAATGTTAAATATTTAGTTATTTTTAAAAATACAAAAGTTTTATTTTAAAAAGTAACAAGAGTTTTGCTATTAAATAAAAATATGTTGATTTTAAAATTAATAAAATGATTATAAGTTTTGAATAATTTTATTGAAAGGACTTGGCAAAAATTACACTTTTGTTAAATATTTTAAATTAATTTTAGTTTTATCATTAAAGGATGTTGAATAAATAAAAGTAATATGATTTTTTGCGCTAAAAATAGACAGAATGTTTACCTAGAGTTAATTCAGAGATTCAAAAGATCTTTCAATCCAAGGGGGGGATCAGGATAGGGGTTTTTCAAAAAACACTAAAAACTCATATATTTATGATAAAATTTTTTATAATTTAACTGGATTTCAAATGGATTTAAACTAAATTTAGTTAAATTAACTAAATTTAAACCGGATTTAGCACCAATTTAGAGAAGATTAGCTAATTTTGGTCAAAAATCCAGAAAAATTTTCCGGCCGCCGCAAAACGTTGCGGGGGGTACCTTTTCTCAGACCAAATGCTAGGGGAGGGAGATAAATCAAAGTTTTTAAAATTAGGGGGGGTTTTGCCTGATCCCCCACTTCTCGATTCCTGTTTAAAAGAGAATGTCGGAATTTAGGAAAACATGTTTACTTTACAAAATTATTTTAATTATTATTCATTCATAATGTATAATATAAGAGTAAATATTTCAAAAATTATTTTTTAACTTTATTATTTAAAAAATTATCAATGTATAAAAATACAATAGTTTCTTACAGTATATAAATTTTAAAATTAATTTACAAACAAACTATATGAGATATTTTAATAATTATTTTTACTAATATATACATTAAAGCAAAATATTATGTGGATAAATTATTTAATTTTATATTGCTAAATAATATTATTACAGTGAAAACGCATTGTCTTTCACTTCATCCATAATGATGTTCATCGACAGCTCTGTCTTTCAAAATACTGTATGTTTCATATTATTCAAAGTGTTTCATAAAAAATGTTAATTCAGTTGTAATAGATTTATTCAAGTAATACAATGTTATCACATAGTTTTAAATAATATTTTATCTATTTATTAAAATAACTAATTATTAATTAATTTGTTATTACAATAA
Organism: Belba bartosi; assembly: GCA_034693685.1. NCBI lineage: Eukaryota > Metazoa > Arthropoda > Arachnida > Sarcoptiformes > Damaeidae > Belba > Belba bartosi. The sequence continues at coordinate 6,890 of JAQFXP010001608.1, forward strand.
TAACTAGTTTTGATATTTACTTAAAGATTGTATAATTTTGTTAACAAATAATGCACTAAAACAAACGACAGCTCAAAGCGCACTGAAAGCTTGGTTTTAATAAAACACTTTTTGTATAATATGAAACATATTCTGGAATATAGAATATATATGTGTTAGTGAAATAATAATTGAAATAGTTTATTTAGTTTATTTGTAAATCAAGTTTAAAATTTAAAAACTGTAAGAAGATATTGTATTTTTGAGTGCGCATAACTTTTTTAATGCTTCAATTACAATATTTTTTTGCCACATTTCCTTATTATATCATATGCTTTTATTATAATTTAAATACACTTTTTTCAATCGTCCGCCAACGCCTTTTTATATTTTAAATATTTAAACTTAAATATAATAATTATTTATATTGAATAAAAAGCAAAATAGAATATTAGATATAAAATGCAAAATATAACTTATTTTTAATTAAATTAAATAGCAAATATTATGCTATATGTTTAATTACAACATTTAAAAAATTAAATGTTTAAAACATTGTTTATTAATTAATTAAAAATATTAAAATATTAAGTTTTTAAAAATTTAATTAAAATATATTAAAAATTTTAATAAAATAATTTTAATATATATTATTTATTAAATATTTATTTAACAAAAACTTAATTATTGTTTAATAAGACAAATTTTTTATAATAATAATTGATAATATTTTATTCATACCCTAAAATTTCTTTTGTGTAGGTCATAACATAAACCATCCAGGGCATTTCACCGTATAGTATATTTCTGCCGTCTTCTATTCGAGAATATATATTTATCGGTTTGTGCCTTAAAATTAAAATAAAACATCTTGTTAATTTTAAAGTAAATTTGTATTTTAAATAATTACAAACTAATATTTAATAATTTAGTAAAATTTTAAAACCAAAATTAATTTCATAATTATAATTACATTGATAACCAAAGATGTGCGTTTGCTATAGCCTACCCAACTGTACTGGGAAATGTTTTTCATTTTTATAGCAATAAATTCGGGAAAATATTTAAAAATGCATTTAAAATAATTTTATCATATAATTACAAAAATACATAAATTTGATTTACATAGAACAAATGCAAACTAATAAATCTAAACTTATTGCTTATCAAAACATAAAGTGTTAAACGCAGTGCTAGTGATAAAACGGATAATCTAACTATAACTATGTTTTTAATTACTTATGGGTAGGCTGTAGCAAACTTACATTGTTGTTGTTTACAAATACATTTAATAATTAATATAAATTTACTAATATTACAAAATTAAATAATATTTTTAAGGTAATCTCAAATTGAGATTAAACATTATGAAAATGGCCGAAGATTACATAATATGCTTATTTTAAAAATTTATTTTAATCATGATAAAACCAAACAATATAATAATAAATTGCGCAAAAATTATTTCTCTAACAGCTATATCTAAAAAGTTATGCACAACTATAAAATACAATATCTTCTTACAGTTAATAATTTTAAAACATAATTAACAGACAAACTAAATGAGATATTTTACTGATTTATCTTGATAAAACATACAAATATTATAAATTAATTAATAATTAAATAAAATATTTATATAAACAAGTTTCTTGTGACAGAAAATAACGTTTAATAATGTTTTTGTTAAATAACTTTTAGCGCCTAAACGCAACCAAAGGTTTTTTAAAACTAAATTGTAATTTATTATATCAGAACAGCTTAAAAATAAACCCCCCTTTGCCTTTGGTTGCACTTAGGCGTCATTATGAAAATCGTGTTTATATATTTTAAATGTCATTTCCCGTTACAATATAATTGTTTATATAAATATTTTATTCAATTATTAATTCTTCTTTAATATATAAAATATGTATTTGTTAGTGAAAAAATAATTGAAATATCTCATTTAGTTTGTTTGTAAACTAAGTTTGAAATTTGAGAATAAAACACATTACAAGATTTTTCAAGATTAATTTTTTTAATTATTTTATAAAAATTAAAGATTTCATTACAATAAAATAAAATATTGCATAATCTGACACAAAAAAATAAATAAACAAATAAAGTGATGATTTATTTATTAATATAAAAGAAGTTTTCGAAGATTTGATTGATTTTGTAAAAATATTTAGATTTTATTAATATTTAATTATGTTATTGTATTAAATAAAAATCAATAACATTTTAAGTTGTAAATATTTTAAAGATTAACAGGTTAAATTATAATTTATAAATTATATTAAATAAATACCATTTAAAACAAGACTTATCCATAAGCCGTGAATCCCGACCTATACCGCATTCCTCTGTCGTTACGTTCGGGTAGTTTTTAATTTGAATGTGATTTCCATTCGAAACCATAAATACACTTAAAACTAATTTTACATTAATTTAAATTTTGAGTTTGAATTTTTAACAAACTTACTTGTTAATATATTAAACATTTGAAAATAATTGTTTAATATTATATTTTAGAATTAAAATTTTATTATTAAATATAATAAATCTTAGGTTCAGATTATTTAATAAAATGATTTAAATATATATTTAATTAATTTGAGATAAATTTTTTAATTTATAAAAATTATACAATTATTTAAATATTGAATTTGAAAAATTAATTTAAAATAAAAATTTAAATATAAATATAAATAATTTTTTAAGATAAAATAATTTTTAAAATAAATTAGTTTTTTATAATAAAATGCTTATTTTATAAAAGAAAAAATAAACAAATATTAAAAATTTTATTAAAATATTGCAATTAGATTTTTAAAATTTAAGCAGTTTAAAATTTTATTATTGTACATAATGAGTATTGAATATATTAAATAACAAAAATTATTTTTATAAAATATTTAATACAATAAAATGTTATATAATTTGATATTAAATATAATTTGATCTATATTCAACAAATTGATTAAACAATCAATTAACTACAGTATAAATTGCCAATTATTTAATTAAATTTTAATAAATATATTTTTAAATAAATAAAAGATGAATTTAAATAAATATCTATAAAAATGTAAATATTATATAAAACATTTTATTGCTTTTATAAAAAAAACGAGCAAGAAGAAACAAAATATAAATACTGATTAATTTATAGTCGTATATAACTGATACCCGTTTATAACAAACAGAGTTTGTAAAATTAAACGAGTTGTTATTAATGGAATTGACTGTAAAAATATTTAAATCAAATATTACGTCAAATATTATAATAGATTTAATTAGTTGCATGGACAATATAACTTATTTAATACTTTAATTTAAACGAAAAAAATTTTAAATTAAACTTGTTGGTTTTCTGTTTTATTGTGGTATAAATTAATAAAACCCAAAATTAGTTTTTATTGACATTTGAAATGATTTGCAAAATAGTATTTGTGTTGAAATTGAGTTTTTCCGATTCATTTGATTGTTATTCTGAACCAAAATTCGATTTTTAGAAATAATGACTCAATTATTGATTTATTTGTTTTAAAATTTGAATTCCAGTTTCACCCGAATGGCGATCTGTCTGTTGGTTCTCATCTACTTACTATGATTACCGTTTACTTGTTCACGGCTTTAAGAAACTTGCTTACTAATTTTGAAACATCTGAAGCAATTAAAAGCTGACTATGTTAATATTATCCACGATTGGGTGGTGTTAAACTCTTTTTAGCAATAAGATTTTGGTTTATATGATTAATTACCATAATAAAAATTATTCAAAATAACTAGAAAAATAATTTTAAAACAATAGAAATCAAAATACTATTTGTTGAGTCAAATAATAAACAATTTTTATTTGATTTGTAAAGAAATCTTATATCATAATCAGGAACTTTTTAAATCGAGCAAAAATCGGGCAAAGTAGCATTAAACGTACAAGTGTATATCTTAACTTAAAATTAATTCATATTTCAGTTTACTCAAACCTTTATACGTTTAGTTTAAAAAACATTATTTGTAACAAGTTAAATATTTTTGTCATTATTACAGTAGTTTGATTATTTGATTACAGTATAATTATTTGTTTAGCAATATTTTAATATTTATTTTATTAACAATTACTAATTAGTATTAGAGTTTAATATAAAGTATTTTCTAAAAATTGATTTATGAATTGTTTTGATGAGATCAAGTTATTTTTATCTATTTATAAGAATTAATCCATGAGTTGATTTGAGTTAAGATATTTTTAGGAGGTTGTTTTTTAGTTTTGCCCGATTTAAAAAGTTCCTGATTATAATTCATAAACAATACATCTAAAAAGCCACCTAACGCCTCCAATATGCTCTCCTTTTTAGCCTATTGTGCCCTAGTCGTTAAACCCACGACATATTGATCTTGATAGATTTTAAAGTAAAAAAAATTATTAATTAATGCTTTATCAAATTTTTTTAATTTCAATTTTTTCCTTAAATTTTTACTTAAACAGTTTAAACTACTCAATTCTGTTATTTCAGATTAAGAATGTTTAAACAAGCAAAAGTTTCTGCCATAAAAATTTGCTTAATAGCAAAATTCAACATTATTTCCGAATTTTAGAAACAACACAATTAATTGTTCGCTACTTTTTAGTTAAATTGACTAAATTAATTAATATATAAATTTATTTTAATTTTATTTATTTTATTTTTTTTATTAAATTGCAATTGTTAATTATTTTAATTTTCAAGTAAATATCAAAATAAAATTTGCAACATTGTGTTAATTTTTAATTAGCATTGTAAAATTTTTAAATATTTATGCATTATAATATTATAGTAAATTCATGTTAATCAGTATTGTTACGAATAGTTTCAACAATCCAATTTATTTTATATGACACTCTAACGTAAAATGTTTTAGCTGTTGTATCATTTAAATATTTCTGAGAACTAACATATACACCAATTAGTACTGCCTTTCCGTTTACGTACTGAACTAATGGGCCGCCAGAATCACCCTGCAACAAGTAATTTTTAAAATAATGTTAGATTTTGCACTATAATGTTATTTATTTTTAAAACAAAATAACAAAACTTTATGAAATATTTGAATAATTAAGATATTATTTTTAAAATAAGCAATTATTATTATTATTTTTAAAACAAAATAATATTTTAAAGTTTTTACTTAACTTAATTTAAAATAAAATTATAACATGTTACATATAATTATTTTAAAATATTTTGATAAATATTTGTTGTAAGAATGTGAGAAAGCAAAATAATCTACTCAAGTTTTTAAATATATTTTATATTAAATGTTAGAATATTAATTGCAATATAGTAATACAAAAATACTTATGCGATATAACTATACATAAATATGTGGTTAAAGTAACGCATTTATCCTCTCACAATTAAGATATTTATTTTGCTCACGGAGTTAAAAAAATTATTATCTAGTGTTAAATCAATTAAAACACTAAAAACTATTTATAGAAATTTTAGCCGCCAATGGATTGTGTTAAGAAAAGAGGAGAGGGGTGACATGGTGAAAATATATATACAGTTTTTCGAAAATGTATTAAAAATATAATTATCTGAAAATTATTTAATTTCGCTAAAAATATCAATATTAAAATCTAGTAATAAGATTTTAAAATTAAATTTTAAAACTATTTTATTAAATATCAGGTACTTGTATAATTACTTGTATAATTACACATAAGCAAAATTTAATTAAAATATTTGCACAGTATAATTTCAGGCAAATAAATTTATTAATAATGCAAATTGCATTAAAAATCATCGCATATTGATTTTATTTTCTTATTTTTATATTTAATAATTACCGTATTCCCTTACAGTTTAGAACATGTTCTTATAAGGTGAATTAGACCATTTTCTAAAATTTGAGTTAAAGCCTTTAAGGACATGTTCTTATAAGGCGAGGTAAACTTAAACTATAATAAGTGACATATTAATTAATTATAATTGAGTTTATTGTATATAATGATAAAATAGTCTAAATTAAAGTATTATTTTTTAAACACACATTTATAATATAATTATTTTACAAAATTTTGTTTGACAATAAATTTAATATCAATGAATTTTTTTTATAGAACTTGGAAATAAATGAGTTGTAATTCAAAAAACAAATTTAAATACAAAATACATTAAATTAATCATATAATTTTTTATTATTTTTTAATGTTTTTAATTTTGTAATTTTTTAAATTTTTTAAATCGCTAAAGATTAACGTTATTATCAAAAATATTTGTTTTTAACCTATAGTTAAAAGCTAATTTTTATTCTCATTTTTAAGAACATGTTCTTATACTCCGAGATAAGAACATGCCCAAACTCACCTTATAAGAACATGTTCTAAACTGTGAGGGTTTACGGTATAAACTTTATTTTAAACATTATTATAAATTAATTCAAATTAAATAATAATCAATATTATATTTAAATATTAGTTTTTTAAGAAGTTTTGTAAAAAAAAATTTATGCGTATTTTAAAATTTTAATTAATTAATGTTTGTTTATAATTATAAAATATATTAATATTTATTAATAAGTAAATAAAAATTTACAGTTAGTCCAGCTGTTCCAGTATTAGTAGGATATTTGGTAACAACAACTAATTGACCATGCAAATCGTTAACACTAGTATTTTCATTACTGGCAGTTATTATAACCCAACCAATCTGTCCAGGTCCAATTATATCCTGGGTTTCATTAAGCATGCCAAAACCAGCAATTAGTGCATATTCATTAATCTCGTTTTTAATCCATGGTTTTGGTAAACAAATTGAATTAATTTTGCGATAATTGCCGACATTTTCAAAATTAATTAATTTTTTCAACTTTATTAGCGCCAAATCGTGTCCATCTTTGTCGTAATCAGAGTCGTTATATAACGGATATATAATGTATTTCTCGAATTCATAAATTTGTTGATTTGTTTGATTTATGTCAATTAATCCGACAATTATTTCGATTTCTTCAGTTGTCTCATTCGGATGGCTTTTTATATTTAAAATATTAAAACTTTTATATTATAATAAATATATTGTATATTATTAGGGTTTTAGGTATTTGGTTATTAGGTTATTTGGTAATTTTACGTAAAGTTACTTAAATTTACATTTTGACTTAAACTATAAATTTTATTAATATTGTCTTACAATGCTTTATATATACTGATAGATAAAATAAATTACAATAAAAATTGAATTAATTATTAAATAATTACCAACAATATCATTATTGTTATTATAATTACCAGAATTATTACTATTAGAATCAGAATATTATTTAGCTTTGAATTCTTAAAAATGGCTAAATTTAATCTAATTTATTTACTCGTTTACTATTTGATTGCTTGAATGAATTTTTGAACGTAATGATAATAACATTTTTTTATACCCGTTTTATCATTTTTAATTTTATTAATTTCTTATAAGTAAATTTACGTAATTAAAAAATGAGTTTGTCAATTTACTTAAATTTACATTTTTTAAAACGCTATATAACCATTTGGTCATAAAAAATGATAAAAAATTTGTTTTAAAATTTTATAAAAACTTTAGTTACAATTATATTCAACTGTTGATAGTTTGATCTTCAATATTTATTTTATAAATTAAAATTAATTATTTATTGATAGAAGTCTCCTGTCGGCCATTAGGGGTACTAATGTCTGCTTACCTCTCATATGTCTTTGGACAACAGTGTTATCTATTTTTTGATTACTAATTCTAATTTTTATTGTTACTATAAAAATTGAACTAACATATAATGGGTTTACAAACTCTGACCATAGTTTAGAATAATTGCTTCTTACATTTGCAAAATAAAAAAACTAAATTTGAAAAAATTTTGAAAAACACACAAAATGTACAGTAATTTTTATAAATTAATTAATTTTTAAAAATATATAATTGTACAACTACAACTAGGGTAATTATTTAATATTAAAATTATTTTTAATAATTAAAAATATTAGATAAAATATATTAAAAACGGTTGTCCAAAGACATCTGAGAGGTAAGCAGATATTAATACCCCTAATGGCCGACAGTTGAATATACTTGTAATTAAAGTTTTTATAAAATTTTAAAATCAATTTTTTATCATTTTTTATGACCAAATGGTTATTATATATTAATATGTAATCAATATCTGATCGTTTTATTAATCGGCTAATATTTTGAAGCTTTAAATTAAATCAAACTGATTCTTCAAAATGACCGAAACTTCAACTACAATAGTCTGGTTAATATATTATTTATTACTACAGTATTATTAATATTATTATTATTATACCTATATTAAAAAATATGTTGTTCTCCCTCTCTCTGTCGGGCTAAATAATGTATTTTCGCGCGCGCTAAAGTTTTTGCAAAATTGAAAATTAGAATTATAGTTTTGTTAATTATTCGCGCGCGCTATTGCTATAAAGTTAAACACTAATAGCATTGAATTTAATATGGCTACGGTTTGGCATTTGGGTTAAAGACAGGGGGTTATAGACAGGAATGGCTGTAAATTTGACAATTGTTTTAAAAATGAGGGAAAAAAATAGTATGGAGAATGGAGAGAGTGGGAGAGAGAGAGAGTGACGAAAAGAAAATGAGGGAGAGAGAGGAAAAGTATAAGGGGGAGAGAGTGTGAGGGTGAGAGAGTGTGAGAAAGAGTGTGAGGAAAAGAAAGTGTAAGAGTGAGGAAGAAAGTGTGAGGAAGAGAGAGTGTAAGGGAGAGAAATTGTGTGAAAAAGAGTGTGAGAAGAGTGAATGAAAGAGTGTAAGAGAGAAAGTGAAAAAGTTATGGAGAGTAATATAGAAACGGAGGGATAAAAGTGGGAGATAAGGAGGTAGGGAATGGAGTAATAAAACTACAGCACCGGCAGTCCTAGTATATTTTTAAAAAAATTATCTTTCTTTATCTATCGGGCTAAATAATATATTTTCGCGCGTGCATAAGTTTTCGCAAAATCGAAAAATTTATATTTATATTTTGTTAATTAATAGCATTGAATTTATTGTGGCTTTGGGTTTGGTATTTGGGTTAAGATTGGGTTATAGACAGAGATGGCTTTAAAATTGATAATTGTTTTAAATAAAGTAACAGAACAATAATATAATAGAGGGTGGGGGAGAGAAAGTGTGAGAAAGAGTGAATATGAGGAAGTTAGGGAGAATGATAAAAAAATGGAGGGAGAGGAGTGAAAAAAAAGGAAATAGGGAATGGGGAAAAAGTACATCACCGGCAGCTCTAGTTTTTATAAAAGAATTTTTGATATTTTTAAAATAGTTTTAGCAAAATATTTTTTATTCTTTAAACTTTTTAGAAGTTTAAAACTAGTAATAGAAATTTATTTATTAATTAAAATTATTATACAATACTCACTGCACACAATGAGCTGAAGTTATAATCCAATTGTTATTCAATATTGATCCAGTACAATCATCTGTCCATGCATTGTCTCTAGTTTAATATAAAATAAAATCAATTTATTTTTAAATATTTTATAATAGTTTGCATTAATGTTTGTTAGTCTTGTAAAAATTAAAATTTAATTTAAAATTGTTGCTAGTTTATAAAAATAAATTTAAATTTGATTTATTTTTACAATTTATTTAAAATATTCTATTTTTAAAAACATATTCTAAAGTTAAATATTTATATTTAGTTATTTTTAATAAAACTTTTTCTTTCTCCTCAACCTTTCTCCCCTCTTTTCTTCCTTTTCTCTCTCTCTCTCTCTCTTCTCTCTTTTTCTCTCTGAAAGCAAACAAAAAAGTTTATTATAATAATTGATTTTATTCATACCCTGAAATTTCTTTAGTATAAATCTTAACCCAAACTATCCAGGGCATTTCACCGTATAATAAATTTCTGCCGTCTTGTATTCGAGACAACATATTCATCTGTTGGTGCCTTAAAATAAAAATAAAATATCTTGTTAATTTTAAATTAAATTTCTAAATTAGATAATTTAAATAATTTATTAAATTTTAAAAACCAAAATTATTTTTAAATTGTTTTATTAAAAACAAATACATTTAATAATAAACATTTTGTTAATATTGCCAAACTAAATAATCTTCTAAAAGTAATTAAGTTTGGTCAACTTTTAAAAATTTTTGCCCTAAACAAAACCATATTTTTAATTTTAATTTTAAAATGCAAAATATTTTTAAACATTCACTATTTAGTAACTACTTGACTTATACATGCTAGCCTAAATCTGGACGGGTAGCCACCTTAATGTAATTACAAATCAAGACTGAACATTATAAATTTAAAATTCTCCATAGCAAATTACATTTAAATTTTAAATTTATATATTATTTAATTTAATTCTTAATTTAAATATTAATTAACTAAAATTTTACAATATAATTATTAGGGGCTTTCAAACGTAGCATTTCGTAATATGCGCGGCAAAAGTCGAAAGTAGCTTAGAATAGACATTTAAAATTAAAAAATAGACTTTTTAATAAATTTATAATTTTTTAAAATAAAAATAAATATTTTTATAAATTTTAATAAACAAAACATTTAATATAATAAATATAAAACAAATACAAAATAAGTAAACATTAATACTAATCGACTATTCATACACACCTGCGCTTAGATAATCAATTCAAGTGTTTATCAAACATGTGATTTGATAAGCAATAAATCACATTCTTAAACTGAAGCTTTAACTTCTTTAACTTCGTTTTTAAACTTTATTTTAAATATTCAAACAAAACTAGTTTATTGTTTAGTTAAAAATAATAGTGTTTTGTCTGAAGTAACTGATTGTGAAAACAATAATTATTTGGATTTAAATTTTGATTTAATTGTTTTTAAATTAAGTTTATTTTGAGTGAATTAAATTTTTACTGTATTAATACTGTACTTATACTATAATAAAAAATTCATGTTTACAATTATTGTTGATTGTGTACAAAATTTGATACTCCCGACTTTTGCCGCGCATATTACGAAATGCTACGTTTAAAGGGCCCTTATAATTATATACTTTATTGTAATAAATATATAAATATTTTACTAAAAACCCAATTTTAACTAGCTAGAAGTAAGTACTTATTTTTTTTAGGCAAATTTATTAAAATATTTTTATTAAAAAAAATTATATGGTAAAAATCTTTTGGTGAAAAATTTCTTGCAATAAAATTTGGGTAATTTTAATATTTTTTTCAGTAAAATATTTTTATAAATATATTTTGTTGTAATAATTTTTTCGTAAATTTTTCTAATTAAAATAATTAAATTATTTGTCACAAATATTTTTCTAAATAATTTTTTAAACTTTACAAAACAAAATTTTTAATATTAATTTTTATAATAAAATAAAATATTGCTTAATCTGTTCAGACGTTTACTGATACAACAAAACAAATAAACAGATAAAGTGTTGATTTATTTGTTAATATATTATATCCAGAAACTTTGGTTTTCGATGCAAAATAGTCATATCCTCCCAATTAGAACCCCCGGCACAGTCTTAACTTAAATCAAATCAGAGTTTTAAAATTTTAACTTGATAAT
>JAQFXP010001609.1:0-18409 GCA_034693685.1 Belba bartosi
TTAAACTAAATTTAGTTAAATTAACTGGATTTAAACTGAATTTAGCACCAATTTAGGGAAAATTTCCTAATTTTGGGTAAAAAACCCAAAAAATTTGCCGGCCGTCTTTGGCGGCCGGCAAAACGTCGAGGGGGTGTACCTTTTCTCTGACCAAATGCTAGGGGGGAGATAAATCCAAATTTTCAAAATCAGGAAGGGGATTTTTGCCTGATCCCCCCCTTCTCGATCCCTGGATTTAATATTTGAAGCATATCTATTGATTGACGCATATATATATTTTTTAGTTAAACAAGATTCTGGATTGTCAAATGACTGTACAAGAATAGCAATTAATAAAAGTTAAACTAAAAACCAAATTAAATACTGTTTAGTCAATTATTAATGCAAAATCATTCCAACACTTAATGAATAAAGTTTTTTCAATTAATATATTTTTAAAAATAAAATAATAACTAAGAGATAAATAGAAAACAAACAATTTATTTGAGAAAGCAAAAATAAAACTACAACTGATCGGCCGCAGCAAACATTTGCAAACGGGATGGTTGTAATGACGCAAATGTAGCCAATTCTGGGGCTAAAAACTGTACATAAATCGGCGAAACGAATGGTGTGGCCAAACGGATTTGACCCAAATTTTTCAACCATTGCATACACTGATCCCACGTCTGATTTGCGGCGATTTGTGTGGAATTTGTGGTCAAATTAAAAGCCCGAACTCTTCGCAAATATTTTCGGATTTCATGCGACGGACGACGAAAATCATCAATAAATGCGGCGACGAATGAGAGACCACTAATCAAATGGAATTTAATCACTATTTCCGAATACATATGGTTATTAACATGCATATCGTAGACCTCTTCCAACCAATTGTGCGCCAATTTGTTGTAATAGTTTTTATACAAGTGTTTAGCCATTGATTTGATTTGACTGATAGTTCGGTCGATTCTATCGAATATATCGTCGAATACTATGTAATGCGCTTTGAGTTCATCGAGAATTCGGAAAACTTCTCGTTTTGAGCGAAACAATGGCACAAATCCGGGTTTGGATAACATATACATCTTTGAAGTGTTCACTAATACTATCACTTCTCGGCGATAGATATTGAAGAGAAAATACGCGATTTGTCTCAATAGCATAAAACCGGTCGCTCTAACCAACCAATAGACCAAATCATCGATTACTTCGATATAGTGGTCATCCGTTCCGTACAATGACTCGAGTGTCGGATAACTACCGATTATATGATTGTCATAAACGGCTCGACTTTCAGTCGCCACTCGATTCAGACATCGATAGTATTCGTCTAAAATAGCTGTGAATTTGAGTCTATTGTCGCCATTGTTTTGCTGCCAATAGAGTAAATCTACGTATTTAAAGAGCACTTGAGTCATAATCTGTGGCATTGCCGGCACCGGCAACTGAGTCTCATAAGCCGGGCTACGCCAGAAATCAACATAGAATCGGTCAAAACGTTGGAGCAATATATTGATGTCTGAACTGAATAACCGAATCTCTTCGTTCGGATACTGTGTTTCGAATATCTTTTCAATCCATTCGTTATCCCAAATGTGTTTGAAGTCAACGAACGCCTGATGTGGAGTCCAGTGCACTTTCTCAGTGTAATTGATTGTCGATTCAATAAAATACTTCTGCACTGAATAGGCGTAGAAATAGACTTTCAATTTGTAGAAAACAAACATTTGGTCCCGAACTCCGTCCAAGGGTTGGGGAAAGTTCGGACAATCGACTCTATACTGCGTGTGGTTTGGCGTCAAAATTGTTTGTCTGAAGGCTTTATCCAAATCCTTACAGAAATCCATTATATTCTTTAGAGCGTTCTTCTGATAGACTGTACTGAGTTGTGGCTCATATTTAGTGATATATTCCCAGACTTTGATCACTGAATACGTAAACGGTTGGCATTTAAGTCGAACATTGAATGGATTGCCGTTCGGCTCATCCCAAGCCATAAGAACTGAATTTCGAGAATTGATTACTTCCTGTTCTTCAGACGATTTCGTGATTTGCGTCGAATACTCAAAATCTTTGCTAAACAAGTAATCCGTTCCCGGATTGGGCGCATTCTGTGCCTCAGTATAACTCCAAATAATGTAAGCATGCAGATTGTTTCGACTGAACGACTCATACTCCTTCGCCCAATTTTTTCTATTGACAATTATAACAAATCTCGTAATTAAACCCATAATTGAGTGCAAATCGAATAATGCTTTGTTATAATGACTGATATTGTCGAGTGTTTGCTCACAAAACGGAATTCTATCGGTTTCTCTACATATGTCGGCTAATAGTATCTCATATCGAAGCAAATTATAGGTCAATCCAATCATTTCCAGTCTGTCCGGTATAGCACTGAATATATTTCTGAAATTCATATCCATTAGAATACGTTCCCAATTCAGCGCTCGTCGAACATTGGCTGAAACCAATAGCCCAACCAATGGTGTTTGTCGGACCATTTGGGGCTGTTGGTCGGCCAGATGTGCGCACAGGACTAGCATATATATGTCCGCCATATTAGTGCGATTTTTGATATATAGCCGGTTGTGATGAACCATAAGAAACCGATAGATAGGGTTGTAGTGAAAGAATGCGTTCAAATTGCAGAACTCATTACAGATACAGAACTCGCCAACAATTTTTTCTTCTCTTTGGAACCCGATTTGCATATCCATATACTTAACTGAATTCGAATTAGGATTGGGTTGAGTCTCCCATAAGTCCTTTTTGGCCAAATATTTGACTCTCGGCTGTAAATATGTCAGCGGTTTATCATTTAAGGGCCGGTGTATATGCGCGGCCGGGTTTGCCTGAACTCGGTATGCATTTAATCTGTGCTTAAACATTAAGTGCAGCGAATTCAAGTGAAACGCTTGCACTTCCCTTCCGTTTGGGTTTTCCTCTAACCCTTCGAATCGGATCGAAACCAATATTTCAATATCTCTTCCGAATTGAATCCACTGTTCATAGCCTTCCGGATGTATCTCACGGTAAGGCAATGTGAAGACATCGAAGTCATCTCTACTGTCGGCCCAATAGATGTCTTCATATCTCATCTCAATATTCTTTTTCGTTCGAACCAAATAGTCAAACTCTTGGGCCGTCATAAGCACTCCAACTCCAATTGCCAGCTCTTCCGTTAAATGTGGCTCAAACTCTACCTCCCATTCCAATGTATTCCCGCTAATTGTACCGAAATTGACCGACAATTTGGCCGAATTAACAAAATTTCCGATATATCTAAGGCCTGCAAATCGGATCCGAACCCTCTCATTGTTAATAGTATTTACAATTTGTTGCAACATTTGCTGGAACTCCTGCGGAGGCAGCTGTGCGAGGAGTGCGGATACTTCATATAGTTCGGCCATTTTATTAGAGTACTCCTGAAGGCATTCACTGTATACATAGGGCTGGTATTGACTGAAATGCATACATGACTTCAGAAACACTTTCATTGCTCTTCGGTATGCAGTCATTCGTGCGAACATAGGATCGATAAACATATCGATATCGAGTGTCTGTAGGGCTATAGTCGCAGATGTATTCATTGCTATTAATGTTGTCTTATTTTTGTTATATTTCGGGCCATTTTTTCACTTGTTAAAATTTTTACTGGTTTGTGTTTATAAGAATTTTAAAAAATAATAATTTTTAACCGTCGATTTGTTTTTATGTTTTTTATATTCACGTTTTCAATCAAATCAAACAATGTCATTTTTACAGTTGAGTAAAAACTTATTTTAAAATTTAATTTAATCAAACTTTTGCAAAATTTATTTATTTAAAAACGGTATTAATTGAATACAAAAAACTAATAAAAAATTATTTAAAAAAAAAGTTATTTAAAAACATTTTATTATCAAATACCGGTCACATTATACTGTAAGTAACACCAAATTCGATTCATACATTTGTCTAATTATTTATTCTAACATTATGTTTGAAGTTAGCGTGTTGCAAATAATATATTTTAATGCATAAAAAATTTAATAAAATTATTTTCTAATACCAAATCAGAATATTGATTATTTTGATAGATTTTAACGGTAGCTTTTTCTAAAGTTATGTTTAAGTTTGAATGTAAAAAATAAACAAGACTGAACAGTATGACCTTAATACATTTTCGAGAGATGATTGGCAAAATTCTATTTGTTAGATCATTTCAGACGCTTTAAAATTACATTCCAAACACTAAGATTTTAATATTTATAACTTTATACTAAAACAGAATATTATGTAATTACTTACTAAAATTTAAACCTATAATTAAAATATGTATAATACTTAAAACAAATGACAGATAATTGTAAAAATAAGTAAACATAAATATTTATAATAAATCTTAAGAATTTCTTACAATTGCCAGCCGCCTTTGATTACCAAGAAGAATTTTAAACATTTTATCATAGAATTTATACTATAGGGTTTAATAAAACGTTATTATTTTAATTAATAATATTTGAATAGTGATTTTACTAATTTTAGTGAAATTTCAGCTAAAATCTCCATGCTTACCCAACGCCATTTTTTATTTATAATCAGATGTTTACATTTGTATATTTTGTCTAAATAATTGTTGCTTATTAAGTGGAATAAATGCTCTAAAACAATGAGAGACAATTATTAAGAATTCAAAGGTGTTAGTTATCTTTTTTACTGTTTATAAAGATATACAAAACAATATATTTGCAAAGACTAGCGAGGCCTATCTCAGGCCTATTCAGATAACATGTTTTTGTATGTTTAATAAACAGTAAAAGGGCTAACTAACATTTTTGAATTTTACTAATTGCCGCTCATTGCTCTAAAACATATGTAAAGTTTGTATAAAGTTTAGTCAATTGTGTTTTTTATAAATTTTGTAAACTATCAAAAGAAAATTTGATAAATTAAGTGATTAAAATTAATCAAGTTATTTAAAATATATCACCATGTTTTACTTTATTTTTCTTACACTCAGTTCAAACATTACTAGATGACTTATGTGGCCTATTTGGCCACGTTTGGACAGATCTGAACTGCAACAAATTTTTCAGTAAAATTAATAAATTTTTATCTAAATATGAAATAGTTTGATCTTAGATAAATTATTGAAATAAACGGTACATTACGTTAATAAAGTACAATCACATTAACTACCAAGGATGTTACAAAATAAAATTATGCAGTTTATATTCTTAACAAAGTGATTAATTCAATTTTAAATTTGAAACTTATAACGAGTTTTATATTTTATCAATTAATTAATCGCAAAACAAACATCAAGTTTAAAAAGTGATGTCGGTTCAAAATTAGAAAATGTCTATGTGACTTTTCCAAAGTTATCAATTGCATAATTCTGTTTTTATCTAATTTTTGTTCGTAAATGAGACTATACTGTATTAACAGTACATAATGTAATTAAGTTTTAAAATTAAATTTAAACTCAAAACCAAATCTAAAGCACTGTTTAGTCAATTAAATTATTTATACGAAATCACTTAATGAGTAAAGTTTTTAAAAGATATATTTTTAAAAATAAAATAATAACAAATATATCAATAAAACGCAAACAATTTATTTGCTCAAGCAAAAACCTACAACTGATCGGCCGCAGCAAGCAATTGCAAACGGGATTGTTGTAATGGAGCAAATTTTGTCAATTCTGGGGCCAAATACTGCACATAAATCGGTGAAACGAATGGTGTGGCCAAATGGATTTGACCCAAATTTCTCAACCATTGCATACACTGAAACACGTAAAATCGTTCGAAACGGTTGGCCAATATATTGATATCTGAACTGAATAACCGAATCTCTTCGTTCGGATACTGTGTTTCGAATATCTTTTCAATCCATTCGTTATCCCAAATGTGTTCAAAATATACGAACGCTTGGATTGCAATCCATTGCTTAGTCTCACTGTAACTGATGACCGATTTGATGAAATACTTCTGCACTGAATAGGCGTAGAAATAGACTTTCAATTTGTAGAAAACAAACATTTGGTCCCGAACTTCGTCCAAGTGTTGGGGAAAGTTCGGACAATCGACTCTATACTGCGTGTGGTTTGGCGTCAAAACTGTTTGTCTAAATGCTTTGTCCAAATCCTTGCAGAACTCAATCAAAGACTTTCGAGCGTCTGATACACAGATTAAACTCAGTTTCGGCTCATATTTAGTGATATATTCCCAGACTTTGATCACTGAATACGTAAACGGTTGGCATTCAAGTCGAACATTGAATGGATTACCAATCGGCGCATCCCAAGCGATGAGAATAGAATTTCGAAAATCGATTACTTCCTGTTCTTCAGTCGATTTTGCGATTTGCTTCGAATACTCAAAGTCTTCGCTAAACAAATAATCCGTTCCCGGATTGAGCGCATTCTGGGCTTCAGTATAGCTCCAAATGATGTAAGCATGCAGATTTTTTCGACCGAACGACTCGAACTCCTTCGCCCAAATACGTCGATTTACGAGATTAACAAATGTCGGAATATTACCGATATTTGTGTGAAAATCGAGTAATGCTTTGTTATAATGCCTTAAATTGTGGAATGTTTGCTTACAAAACGGAATTCTATCGGTTTTTATGCATATGTCGGCTAATGGTATATCATATCGAAGCAACTTATAGGTCAATCCAATCATTTCCAGTCTGTCCGGTAGAGCATTAAATTGATTTTTAAAATCCCTATCTATAAGCATATGTTCCCAATTCAACACCCTTTGAACTTCGGCTGAGATCATTAGCCCTACCAGTGGTGTTTTACCTACCAATTGGGGCAGTTGGTCGGCCAAGTGTGCGCACAGGACTAGCATATATATATTCGCCATATTAGTGCGATTTTTGATATATAGCCGGTTGTGTTGAACCATAAGGAACCGATAGATAGGGTTGTAGTGAAAGAATGCGTTCAAATTGCAGAACTCATTACAGATACAGAACTGTTCCTCTATCCTGTTTTCCTCTTTGAACCCGATTTGCATATCAATATACTTAACGGAATCTGAATTAGTATTGATCTCTGTCTCCCAAACGGTGTTTTTGTTCAGGTCTTCCACTTTCGGCTGTAAATATGTCAGCGGTTTATCATTTAAGGGCCGGTGTATATGCGCGGCCGGGTTTGCCTGCGATCTGTATGCGTTCAATCGGTGTTTAAGCATTAGGTACAGCGTATTCAAGTGAAACCATTGCACTGCCGGTGGTTTCGGGTTTTCCTTCACAGCCTCGAATCGAATTGAAAACAATATTTCAATACCTTTTCCAAATTGTATCCACTGTTCAAAGCCTTCCGGATGTATCTTACGGTAAAACAATACGAAGACCTTGAAGTTATCTCTAGTGTCGGTTCCAACGATGTCTTGATAACTTATCTCAATTTGCGAGTTATTAGTAATCAAGGTGTGATACTGTTTAACCGTCAGTATCACCCCAACCCCTGATACCAGCTTATCCAACTGATGTGGTTCAAACTCTACACTCCAGTCCATTGATTTTTCGCTAATCGTATATACACTGACCGACAATTTGGCAGATTTGACAAAATCTCCTTTAAATCTAAGGCCTGCAAATCGGATCCGAATCGGATCATTGTCTACCATTGTTCGTTCAATTTGTTTCATTATTTCAATGAACTCCTGTCGAGGCATCTGGTCTATGTGTGCGGACACTTCATACAGTTTGGCCATTTTGTGGGAGTATTCCTGAAACCATTTTCCGTATACGACATGTGTGAATTCACAGAAATGCATACATGACATCATAAACACTTTCATTGCTCTACAGTAAGCAGCCATTCGGTCGAAGTTAGAATCGATAAACATATCAACATTGAGTGCCTGTAGTGCTGACGTCGCTGATGTAGTCATTGCTATTAATGTTGTCGTCTTTTGGTTATAATTAGGTTCAGTTTTTTCACTTTTTCTTAAATTCAGTTTTTATTTCGGTTTAAATTGTTTAACTGGTTTTTGTTTATAAGAATTTTTAAAAAATTTTTAAACGGTTTATTTGTTTTTATGTTTTTGAAATTTACGTTTTTAATCAAATCAAACAATGTCGTTTTCATAGTTCAGTAAAAACTTATTTTAAAATTTAATTTTACCAAACATTTGCAAAATTTATTTATTTAAAAACTGTATTAATTGAATACAAATACCTAATAAAAAATTATCAAAAAGTTATTTTAAAAACATTTTATTATCAAATACCATGTCACATTATAAGTAACACCAAATTCGATTCATACATTTGTCTAATTATTTATTCTAAAATTATGTTTGGATTAGCTTGTTACAAATAATATATGTTAATGCCCAAAAATTTAATAAAATTATTTTCTAATACCAAATCAGAATGAGTTGCAAATATTGACCGTTCGATAGAGTTTTCTAAAGTTATGTTTAAGTTTGAACTTAAAATTTAAAATATATATATAATTAATTTCTTTTTGGGGATATAAAAAATATCGCACTAAACTGTTTGCAATTAAAAACATATATTTAAATTTTACTTGGTCTAAACATAATATTATTAATATACAAAAACTGAAAATTTGTTGCTTATGTCTAGGTCTATATCACTCTAAAAACACAGGGTTTCATTCGATCACCGAAGTAACAGGCGTCGAGCCTGGTTATTACTTAGGCGGACAGCCATATGGGAATACTGAGTGTCCTAGACTGTTTTTTTGCATGCTTAAAATTAATAAATATATACGTTTAATTTATTTAATATTATTATTATGCTTATATTTTATAACCAGATGTTTCCAATTGCTTATATTTTATCTAAATAATAGTTGGTTATTAAATGAAAAGAATGCCCCAAGGACATGTGTCAAGTTAGAAATTTGCATCTATATTTAAAGTATAAAATTTAATCAATTTTTTATACGTTTTGCAAATCAATTAAATGAAAATTTAATAAATTAAGTTTAAAATATATTCCTTTCTTTCTTACATTCATTTGTAATTATTTATTAGTATGATATACTTGTCCTAGATGACTTATGTTTGGCATATAATAATATAAGTAAAATTAATAAATTACCTATATTAATAATAAATTCTTAATCTACATAAGAAATAGTTTGACCTTGGATAAATTATTGAAACAAACGTTAATGTAATTAAGTTTAAAAATTAAATTTAAACACAAACCTAAATAAAAGCATCTTTTAGTTAATTATTAATTGGAAATCATTCCAAAACTTAAAGAATAAGTTTTTTAAAATTAAAAATAAAATATTAATAAACAGATTTACATAGCACAAACAATTTATTTGCTCAAGCAAAAATTAACCTACAACTGATCGGCCGCAGCAAACAACTGCAAACGGGATGGTTGTAATGGAGCGAATTGTGCTAATTCTTGGGCCAAATACTGTACATAAATCGGTGACACGAAAGGTGTGGCCAAACGGATTTGAGCCAAATCTCTCAGCCATTGCATACACTGATCCCAAGTCTGATTGAAAGCAATTTGAGTGGTATTTGCGGTCAAATTCGTTTCGCGAAGTCTTCGCATATATCGACGCACTTTATGAGACGGACGACGAAAATCATCGATAAATGCGGCGACAAATGAGAGGCCATTAATCAAATGAAATTTCATAGTTGTTTCCGAATACTGATGGTTATAAGTGTACATATCGTAGATCTCATACATCCAATTGTGCGCCAATTTGTTGTAAAAGTTTTTATACAAGTGTTTGGCCATTGATTTGATTTGACTGATAGTTCGGGCGATTCTATTGAATATATCGTCGAATACTATGTAATGCGCTTTCAGTACATCGAGAATTCGAAAAATTTCTCGTTTTGAGCGAATCAATGGCACAAATCCGGGTTTGGATAACACAAACATCTTTGAGTCGTTTACTAATCGAAACACTTCTCGGCGACGGATATAGAAGAGAAAAAACATGGTTTGTCTCAATAGCATAAAACCGGTCGCTTTAACCAACCAATAGATCAAATTATCGATAACTTCGATATAATGGTCATCCGTTCCGTACAACGACTTGAGTGTCGGATAACAACCGATTATATGATTGTCATAAACGGCTCGACTTTCAGTCGCCACTCGATTCAGATATCGATAGTATTCCTCTAAAATAGCTCTGAATTTGAGTCTATTGTCGCCATTGTTTTGCTGCCAATAGAGTAAATCTACGTATTTATAGAGCACTTGAGTCATAATCTGTGGCATTGCCTGCACCGGCCTTTGCGTCTCATATGGCGGTCGACCCCAGAAACCAACGTAGAATCGTTCGAAACGGTCGGGCAATATATCGATGTCTGAACTGAATAACCGAATCTCTTCGTTCGGATACTGTGTTTCGAATATCTTTTCAATCCATTCGTTATCCCAAATGTGTTTGAAGTCAACGAACGCCTGATGTGGAGTCCAGTGCACTTTCTCAGTGTAATTGATTGTCGATTCAATAAAATACTTCTGCACTGAATAGGCGTAGAAATAGACTTTCAATTTGTAGAAAACAAACATTTGGTCCCGAACTCCGTCCAAGGGTTGGGGAAAGTTCGGACAATCGACTCTATACTGCGTGTGGTTTGGCGTCAAAATTGTTTGTTTGAAAGCATTATCCAAATCCTTACAGAAATTCATTATATCCTTTAGAGCGTTCGACTGATAGACTGCACTTAGTTTTGGCTCATATTTAGTGATATATTCCCAGACTTTGATCACTGAATACATAAACGGTTGGCATTCAAGCCGAACGTTGAATGGATTGCCGTTCGGCTCATTCCAAGCCATAAGAACTAAATTTCGAGAATCGATTACTTTCTGTTCTTCAGGCGATTTCGTGATTTGCGTTGAATACTCAAAGTCTTCGCTAAACAAGAAATCCGTTCCCGGATTGAGAGCATTCTGGGCCTCAGTATAACTCCAAATCATATAAATAAAAAGATTGTTCCGACCGAACGACTCGAACTCCACCTCCCAGAGTCTTCGATTGGCGATATCAACAAATGTCGTAATTAAACCAATAATTGAGTGCAAATCGAATAATGCTTTGTTATAATGACTGATATTGTCAAGTATTTTGTCACAAAAAGGGATTTTATCCGTTTGTCTACATATGTCAGCAAATGGTATGTCATATCGAAGCAACTTATAGGTCAATCCAATCATTTCCAGTCTGTCCGGTAGAGCATTAAATCGATTCCTGAAACGGCTGTCCATTAGTATATGTTCCCAATTCAACGTTCGTTGAACATCGGCTGAAACAAATAGCCCAACCAATGGAGTTTGTCGGACCATTTGGGGCGACTGGTCGGCCAGGTGTTCGCACAGGACCAGCATATATATGTTCGCCATATTAGTGCGATTTTTGATATATAGACGGTTGTGATGAACCATAAGAAACCGATAGATAGGGTTGTAGTGAAAGAATGCGTTCAAATTGCAGAACTCATTACAGATACAGAACTCGCCAACAATTATCTCTTCGTTTTCGAACCCGATTTGCATATCTATATACTTAACGGAATTCGAATTAGGATTGGGTTGTGTCGCCCAGATGTCATTTTTGGTCAGGTTTTCTACTCTCGGCTGTAAATATGTCAGCGGCTTATCATTTAAGGGCCGGTGTATATGTGCGATCGAGTTTGCCTGCAATCTGTATGCGTTTAATCGGTTCATTAGCATTAAGTGCAGCGAATGTAAGTGAAACGCTTGAACTTCTTGTGGGTTCGGGTTTTCCTCTAACCCCTCGAATCGAATCGAAACCAATATTTCAATATCTCTTCCGAATTGAATCCACTGTTGATAGCCTTCCGGATGTATCTCACGATAAGGCAATGTGAAGACATCGAAGTTATCTCTACTGTCGGCCCAATAGATGTCTTCGTATCTGATTTCAATATTCGCGTTCTTACGAACGAAAGAGTGAAGCTGTTTAATCGTCAGTATCACCACTACCCCCTCTGTCAGCTCATCCGTTAAATGTGGTTCAAACTCTACCACCCATTGCAATGTATTTGCGTTTATTGTACCAAAATTGACCGACAATTTGGCCGAATTGACAAAATCTCCGATATATCTAAGGCCTGCAAATCGGATCTGAATCCTCTCATTGTTTAACGCATTACCGATTTGTTTCACCATTTGCTTGAACTCATTTTGAGACATCTGTGCGATTTGTGCGGACACTTCATACAGTTCGGCAATTTTGGTGGAGTACTCCTCAAAGCATTCTCTGTATACGGATGTCCAATAGTTACCAAGATGCGTACATGATGTCAAAAACACTTTTATTGCTCTCCGGTATGCAGTCATTCGGTCGAAGTTAGGATCGATAAACATATTGATATCGAGTGCCTGTAGTGCTGGAGTCGCACATGTATTCATTGCTTTTGAATGTTATATTTCGAGCAGTTTTCGACTTTATTCTTAAATTCGGTTTATATTTCGGTTTAAATTTTCTACTGGTTTTTGTTTATAAGAATTTTTAAAAAATAATTTTAAACTTTCGGTTTGTTTTTGTTTTTTTTAAATACACGTTCAAATCAAACAATGTCATTTTTAATAGTTCACTAAAAACTAGAGCCTGATTTTGGTCGGGATTACAACTCCCGGTTCCCGACATATTTATAAAATTAAATTATATATAAAATTATGTATTTACTGAAAAATTTACATTTAACTCAGTTTTTAGCATTTTTTATATACCAGAGATTTAGATTTTCGGTTAATCCAGAGGAGAATAAGGATAGAAAATTTTCATTAAACGCTTAAATAATCTTAAAGTTAATAAATTTTATTTTTAAAATTTAACTTTTTTTAAATGGATTTAAACTAAATTTAAATTATCTGAATTTAAATAGAATATGGCACCAATTTAGAAAAATTTTCTAATTTTGCCATAAAATTCTAAAAATTTGCCAAACATCAGCTGACTGAATGTTGAGACAATGTCATTTTAATGGTTCAGAAATTTTTATATAAAAATTTTAAATTAGCAAACAATTATTTATTTAAAAACAATAATAATTGAGCCTAAAAAACATAATTTAATTTCGAATACCGGCCACATTATAAATGACAGCAGCGGGTGCTGAGCTTTTCAATGGCTAAGTCCGTCAAAGGAATTGTCCGTCGAGTCTAGTTCTGGCTTCAAAGCCGTATAACACAAAAAATGGAGACATTTTAGTCACTTCCTGAGGTGTGATATTGTAGGCAAACTCTATTAATGGTAATAATTCGGTCCATTTCCTTGGCAATAGAAAAAGAATCGCAATGGAAGTCTTCAACGAATTACATCCAATACCTCATCTGCTTGCTTTTCTGCTATTTGCATACACAGACGTAGAGATGTGTGAAAACCGAATTCGGTAACTCTTTTATATTGAATTACGTAGAAGGAATTTAGTTGAAGTGCAACAATAATGTTGGATATCGAATATTGAGCGCATCGATAAGTTATTTTTAAGTCCATGGAGTCTATGTCGTATGACGATAGTATTCCCGATATCATGCCAACAATCAAGTGAGTTTTGAGGACGGTTAAGCAGGTTACTTTGTCAAATTGATTAGGACTTTCGATTTGGACATGCTCTTCAATTGGCGAGTGGGTGGAGAACAAATGAATTGTGGGTTTGTAGGCAAAATTGCATGGGTTAAAGTTGAACCTGGGTAAATCTCTCATCCAATTCGCAAAAAGACTGGTGCACTCGATATTTTGCTGAAATGGGACTAGACTTTGTTCAAAGGTTGTATAATAAGAGACAATTGCATCGATATTGATTCTAGTCTCATCAATATTTAGTCTGAGCTCATCAACAATGTTGTTATCAACAGTAGGTATCGGGATACTGTTGTCTTCATGGAGTGTAAATGCGTGTGATAATAAGCACAATTTGTTTTGACATTTATTTAGTTTTTTATTTATTATAATTTGTTTAAATAAAATAATTTAAATATTTCAATCAAATAGTTTATTTTTATTTAAAACATTACTTGAAATACAAGCTATGCTTGTAATTATAAATTTTTTCGGAAGTTGGGTCAGGTATTACAAAGTTTGGTGTATCAGCCGACTTGATTAATTGTTTATGTCGTAACGGGAAAGTGGCGGACATTGTTGATTCATTCCGTTGCTTCTCTTGCGAACGTATTATCCCTGAATAGAAGTGAATCTTTAACGATTAGGTTCAAGTTGTAGAAGAAATTGTAATCCTCTACCGCGGTTTGGTTTGCATCTTTAACCAAAACCAAGCCATTCTTGAATTCTCTTTTTAACGTATTGAAGATTCCCTAAACTTTTTGGCAAAATGTCGTAGATGCCAGTCGTTGGCCTCGCCTTTTATATCGCTATTTAGTTTTGCGATTTGTCGGTTCCATTTTTGTCGGGCATTAATCTTCTGGGATTTGGACCGCTTTGACTCGGGCGGCCATGTAGAAACAGCATCCAAAGTCAGGGACAATATTGCAAAAATTTAAACCAATGCTTCCTGTAGAATCGGGTAATAGTTTTGAGTTGGTGGAGCCGGTTGACTTATTTGACAAGTCGTAGTTAAGTGGATTTTAAAGGACAATAATTTTATTTTAATCAAATGATTGAAATCAGTATTGTATTTCATTTTATTTTATAAAAGCTATTTGTTAACTGTTAATGAGCAGTTATTTGTGTACCCAGAACGTGTAGACAATCAAAAGCATGCCCGACAAAGCACAACAATTGAAAGCCGGGAGAGAATTGTTTATTAATAATTTATTTGTTATAAAAGCGTACGTTTAGTCATTGGTTGTCAATAGGGTGTCATCGGTTGCCATTGGATGCGATTGGGCGCAATTGGGATTTTTTAAAGCATTTTTTATGCGTAATAATTATTTAAAATAACATTTAATAATTTTTTTCTATTAATAAAAATATTATAACATAGAAAATTGCATAGAGTAATTAAAAATTAACAATATTAGTTTATTTATTTTATAAAATTATTTTTTGCTTTAATTATTTTAAAATATATATTTAAAGAATAAAATTATATTTATACTATCACCGCCATTTAGTCTAGTTGCAGATAAAATTTATTAAGACGTTCTTATTAATAAGAACAATGTAACAAACAACATTGCATAGAATAATTTAATATTAAAAATATTAGTTTATTTTTTAAAGCATTTAACTCAAGATTATTAACATTTGTTTCTCAATATTCAATCTTAATTAAGTAGCAAGTTTAGTTTTAGATTAATGTTTGAGTATAAACTTTTTGGGTTTTGAGCCGGAATATGGGTATGTTTTTTATATTTTATTAACAATTTATATTGGGGGTTTTGTTTGGAAATCCTTTGCATTCTCTCAACAATTCAATCGTTTCTGCGGATGGAATCTCGTCGACATCGGAACAGATAATAATGTCTCCATTTGTGGCAATTTTAGACAAAACTTAATTCATATGACCTCTCATTAAGTTTTCGTTTTTAAGATTTTCTCTGCTTTTCAACACTTCTAAGCCGTTATAGAATTCGTAGTAAAGTTTGTCTTTAGCCCAAGAAAATTGACCCAAACTTTCGTTGAGATAAAGCCGTTTCGCTCTTTCGGTAAATGTTTTATCCGATTCTAAAACAACAAAACAGTCGACAAAATGCCACAACTCTTTGATTTTGATTCTATTACTTATACATTCCCCTTATTACCTATTAATATAATTATTTAATTATATTTAATGAAAAATAAATTTTAAAGTGCATTATTTAAGTATAATTTCAGTTAAAATGGTTTGGCCTGGAACCCGTTAAAATAATATAAAAATAAATTTGCTACTACAAATATACAATTAGTTACCTAAGATATATTTGAAAGAAATTATTCCTTTATTTAAAAATTCTTATTATAATAATTATTTTAAAATATATATTTAAAGCATAAAATTATATATATATATATATATTCAGTCACCGCCATTTAGACTAGTTAATACTTGAATTATATAATTCTATTTTCATATTCAGTTTTTATATTTTAGGAAATAATTTTTTATTAATTAAAAATTTTATTTTAAAAATTATATTTATTTTAACAAATATTTAAAAATTTTAACAATAAACACAATATCAATAGTTTGTATAAAGTTAACAATGAAATTAAATTTAAAATGTAATTGACACATATGATATTGATAAGTTATTTTTTATTATCTATAAAATAAAATAATTTCTATTATTTAAGAAATAAATATAGGCGGCAAACAAATGTTCAAGTTTATTTTATTACTACTTGAAAACAACTAGAAAATGATTTGTAGAACCTTCTCAATTTTAAAACTTGTATAAAGCTAACAATGAAATTAAATTCAAAAAGTAATTGACACAGATGTTATCGATTTATTATTCTTTATTATCTATAAAATAAAATAATTTCTATTATTTAAGAAATAATTATAGGCGGCAAACAATTGTAGGTAATTTATAAGATTACTATTTTTAGTTTTAAAAAATTGGTAAATCTTCAAACTCTTAATACAATACCATTTAATGTAAAACTGTATATAAAAGGTTCAAATAGAATGCTCACAATTAACGTAATTTTTTATAACTACATTTTAATAAAAACAATTATTATTACCAACTTCCATACACAATTTCTATACCCGGATTCCTGACCCAATTTTATACCCGACTTCCATACCCATCTTTTTACCCAATTTCCATAATCAAATGTAACTTTTGAAAATCGGGAATTAAACAATGATTTTAATTTATATATTTTTAAAATTTTTCAACAATTGTTAAAAATTTGTTTGATATTAGCGTAATTTTTGAACTTAAAAAGGTTAAACAACATAAACATTAGGAAAATTGTTATTATAAAAATTATTTTACCTAATTATAGTATTCTTAGTAATTTAGATATTAAAATAGATCTTTGTTATTTAAAAAATATATATTTTAACAACATTGAGTAAAATGATAATTTATTAATAAACTAAATTTGCGGTGTAGAGTCACATTAAGTTAATTATAAAAACAAATAACAAGACAAGACAAGACAAGACAAAAAGCTATTAAAAATCTAATTAATAAAATTAATTTATTATAAATTTAAAAAGTTACTAGAGAATTAACTTAGTATTTATTATTAATTTTATTATACATTTTTAATAAAAAAAATAAATCTATTCAAGATCAGTTACAAATTTTGTTATTAAAATACACTAGTATTGTATTGTCTTGATATTTTTAGAAAATATCTATTTTTATTAATATTCTAATTTTAATAAAAATAAGAATAATTCAGTTGTGTTTATTAACAAAACAATTTAATTTAATATCAATATTGATTTAAAACAAATCAATTTAGTTTAATAACAAACAAACTTTGTTTAATCACGCCCAATTGAAGACAAGACAAGACAAGACAAACATTATTATCAAAAATTAGCTAATCAATTCTATATTCGTTATATAATTTTCAACTTTTTTTAATTAAATTAGAATTTGTTTAATAAAATATTAATAACATTACTTCAAAACTATTAATGTTTACGTCTAGTACCGCAATGAGCTTAGTGTCTTTAATTATAAATTTTTAGACAAAATTAAGTTGAATATATTGTCTAAGTTAATTGTTAGTAATTAAAAATAGATATTATAAATATAGAAAAATATATATATTTAAAATAATTGAGTAAAATATTAATTTATGAATAAATTAAATTGCTCAATTGATTCACATCAAGTTAATTATAAAAACAATACAAATGCTAAAAGTATTTAAATAATTAAATTTAAATTATAAAAATAAAAATATATGAAAATTACACTTCATAGTTTAAAACATGTTCTTAAAAATGAAATTAAAAACCAGTTTTATCTATAAGTTTAAACAAATATTTTTGGTAATAATGTTAAACTTGAATGTTCAAAGATTTCAAATATTAGAAAATTGAAAACATTTTAAAAGAAATGATAAGAAATTATGTGATTAATTAACCTATTTTGGAATTTTTTAATCATTATCGAGGGCTTCTCACTGCACAACCGGGGGTTTCAACCCAGTCAGTAATCATCACTTCATCGTAAGGTATGGTAACGAGTTTTAAAAAATAATACTTTAAATTAGATTAATTTGTCACTTACTATAGTTTGAGTTTAACTCGCCTTATAAGAACATGTTCTTAATGGCTTTAACTCAAATTTTAAAAAATGGTCTAATTCACCTTATAAGAACATGTTCTAAACTGTGAGGGAATACGGTAAAAAGTAGAGTTTTTTCAATTTATAGAATAAAATAAAATAATAACAAACAGTTCAACATAAATGCAAACAATTTATTTGCTCAAGCAAAAACCTACAACTGATCGGCCGCAGCAAACAATTGCAAACGGGATGGTTGTAATGGAGCGAATTGTGCCAATTCTGGGGCCAA
>JAQFXP010001610.1:0-18409 GCA_034693685.1 Belba bartosi
GATAATCTTTTACTTATTTCAAGTTGAATATCAATAAAACTTTTATTTAATCATTCAAAACATACAAGCTATCCTGCCATAAAATGTTGATTTAATGGCAAAATTCAACATTACTTTCGAATTTCAGGAACTGTACAGTAGAGTACTTGTTAAGACAAGGCTATAATTTGCTCAAAGTATTGAAATAATGTATTTGCGTTTAGTTTATAAATATTGCTGAATAAAAATAAAGCAATCATTTGCGTACAGATTAAGTAGAAAATAATTGTATTTTTTAGGCGGAAACTCAGAAAAACTAAAAAAACCCAAATTTCTGATGTTTTATGAATTATAATTTAAATACTGCATATATAATGGTATATAATTTGTCTTTTTTATAGGCAATTGAATAATTGTTAGAGACTTCTGAAGGTTTGGTTTTGCGAAACAAATTCCAAGTTTAGTTGAGCTGAAGTATTATTGTTTTAACGCTTTCGAAGTTTGTTAACGCGTTTTATTGTTTTTATTATTTAATCGAATTAAAAGCTTAGAATTAAAGCACTTTTTGTTTGGTTTTTGTCAATTTATTTGTATTTAAAACTTTGAATACCAATAAATGGCACAAATCTAGAACAGCTTAAACACAAGACATTATTGGCTCTCTTTCACAGCTAACTTAGCGGTTATGTCGACCGATGTTTTGAGTTCTCATTAGTCGCTCATAATCGGTGCACGTGTTCTAAAACTGATTCACTATTTGATTAATCAATTAAAACGTTTAACCAAACGATTGCTCAATGAATGCTTAAATTATATGATTTTCTTGTATTGAATGCCTGTATTGCACGTCATTGCGGATGTCATTGTGTAGACGATTAAAGTGGAAGACGTAAGTGATTATCAATTGCTAACAACTCTTTAAATTAGTCTCACTTTATGGTTCAAAACAACAAAACTAATCGAAATTATTTCAATTAGTTTTTTGGTCAGCTTTATGGTTGACGCCCGGGGAGGGGCGATGAGAGGCTGTAGACATTCGGGAGTTCGCGTCATAATTCCACCCCGAAAGGCACCGATGCCTATGAGGATCACCTGTAGGTATCTGAGGAAAGAAAAGCTCATTCATCCGCCGCCTCTCATGGAGGGCGAGGCCTGTGCTTCGCGTTTGTTGGAAGTGGGTCCGGCAGGCGCTAAATTCTTAGGGTATGGCACGAGTTGATGATGATTAGAACAGAATTATAATTAAACCGTTTTGTTCTATGGTTAGACCCGTCATAATAGAAGTGCCGCACTTTGCGTCACTGCGCGGCAAAGAACGGGAAATCATAATTTTGAGAAGTGATAATGGAGAGAACTGGAAGGAACACACTCTCGAGGCCTCGGAGGAGGCGGTTCAGGAGGTGCTTAATGAGAGCTTTGAAGGAGAAAATGGTAATTCGATAGAAATGATTGAATTGTGAATCTAATAATAAGATTGTTTTGATTAGATGTCAATACTTTGGACGACTTCAGTAGTAACCGAATAACTCGAATACTGACGACAGACTTTCCGCAATACTTTGCAGTCATCACTCGTATTCGCCAAGAAGTGCACGCAATTGGTCCGGAGGGAGGAATGGTGTCATCGACTGTCGTGCCTCAAGTCCAGGCCATCTTCCCAGAGGGGGCGCTAACCAAGAAAATCA
Organism: Belba bartosi; assembly: GCA_034693685.1. Lineage (NCBI taxonomy): Eukaryota > Metazoa > Arthropoda > Arachnida > Sarcoptiformes > Damaeidae > Belba > Belba bartosi. The sequence continues at coordinate 1,665 of JAQFXP010001610.1, forward strand.
GAGTTGGACTACAGGTAGGAAACAGTGATCGGATTGAAGTGATTGAACCAATCGATGGAATCAATGATAAATACAGTAAAAAACGCGGAATATTCAGTGATATCGGGGAAGGGCTGCGCAAGAGGTTTAGCAAAAGACCAAAACAAAAACAAATGATTAATGAAATAGTGCCTCAAAAGACCAAAAAAGACAAAAGCACTCAAACGGATAAATTTAAAATTGTTAAAAAGAAACCAAAAATAGAAAAAGTAGTTAAACTGAAAGAAACCGATAATTCGAAAAAATTTCGTCCACCGCCTAATGGTGGCTGTTTAGCCAACCTAGTTATGGCTACTGTTCCCAATCTGGACCTCTTTTCCAGAATGATCTGAACAATACTCCGAACCATTGATACAAATACTTAATATATATTTTAGGGCATAGCGGACACAATAGTTCAATAAATATTTGTTTATTTATTGATTACATAATATATTTATTAAAACACAAATATTGATACAAATTCATAGAAAACACAATCGAATTATTAACAAAAATAGTTAATAGAGTTTCACAAATCACTTATATTAGTATTATTCGCATTTGAAAATTGACGAATAGTTTATCTTAAATATCATTAATCGCATTTAAGACTTATATTTATTTAAAATTCATACTATTATTATTGACAAAAACTATTTACAAAAGTTATTAAATATATTAATATATTATATATTTACAAAGATATTGCTTATAGAAAATCAATTCTATAAATTAATATATATATCAGGAATTACCTAAGACTACATTAATTGCAAAATGCATTGCATTGGTGTTAATCTGAAATAAACAGTTCAATCGACAAATACATAATCACTGAAAAGTCTATCGAAGTATTAAATATATTTTATTAAGAAAAGAAAATATAAATAATGTATTTGTAAACTCAAATTCAAATTACTGTGTTTTGCACGCGTGAAATATGTCAATTCTAGTCAAAATTGTCAAATTTAAGTTCAAAGGTCAAGACCGCACAAAAACTCAAATTAAATTTATTTTTATTATTTAGGTATTAGTGCCAAACGTTTAATTGTTTTCTGATTGTCTATCATTAAAAATAATATTTTTATCTTAATTATAAACTCATTATTTTTCATATTTACTTATTTATAACAATTTAACACTAATTGTCAAACGCTTCTAAAAATTCTGCTTTTAATGCTATAAATGTACTCGACTTTATGTTTCGCTATATATTAACAAATAAACTCACTTTTGAGCCTAACTTTTGCTTTTTTACTATTTCTGAACGATTTTCTGGTTTTTCGATTGATTTTAGTTTCAATTGTATTGAAATTGAATGAAACGAAAGGCCAGGAATCGGGACTTACTGTCGAATCGCACTTTTTTTTGGCTTAAATCGAAAAGTGAGGGGGGAATGGAATAAATCGAGAATGACCGCTTACCTGTCCGCTTTAAATCCTAACTAAACTAAATTTCTTTTTTCAATTGCTTTTAACAAAAATACAAAACTTTTGATTAAAATTCGGGTCATTCTTGACATTCCCTTTTATATAGACTAGAAAGTGATTGTCAGATTGTGAGTAAACCCGATAACCCAATAACCCGAAACCCCGATAAGCCAAACCTGATAAGCTGCGTGAAGTGATCCGAATTTAATCATGCCGAACTGGTGACTGGCTCATTCTCAATTTACTAAATTCCTCCTTTGCTCTTCCATAGGCCCAACCAATACCATCAGAACTGGTAACGAAAATGTTGGGCAATCGGGTGGCGGTGTCTCCGATTTGCACAATCGAACCGCGCAGACGGAAATTCCATAAACCGATTACTCTAACAATACCTGTGCCTCAAGCGGCCACTCGCGGAATGATCAACCAGTACACCGGCGACGCGCCCACACTGCGCCTCCTTTGCAGTATAACAGGTACTACGAAGTCAGGTCTGTCTCCCCTTTTGCTTCTCTGCTTCGGATCTGCTTTTGTCTCTTTTTCTTTACTTTTAAACACTTTATTCATTCCTTTCGTTTAAATGTTTGTGCAATCGATTGATTAGATTTTCTCTTTTAGTTTTGAAATCAAATTTATAGAAATTGATGTAAATTTAAAATTTGAATCGATTTTTGTGTATTTGTTGTCATTATTCTCCTGTCTATCGTATTAGTGTTCTATTGTTTTCTGAATCTGTTTTTCATTTTATTTTCATTTCTTTTGCTGCTTTGCTATTATGAGGGAAAGATATGTATAGACAGCCATAAATGCATAGTTGGAGTGCAGGTACAGGAGGTGCAGGAGGGGAGACACCACCTGAGGGATTGTATCTAATCATCATATCGGTTGTTCTTTTTTTGATAAACAATTGATTTGTGTTTGAGAACAACCCTTTATTTGTTCTTTTCTTAAATCCAAATGTTTTGATGTAATAACAAAATTAGGCGGAAGTACCAGAGCTCAGTGGGAGGACGTGACCGGTTCGACGCCTCTGTAAGTCTCAACCATTACCTGCCATTGATTGCACTTAGAATTGGTTTGAATTAGTTATTTGTTTGACTGAACAGAACTTTTGTCAACGACTGCGTCTCATTCACGACCACAGTTTCGGCCAGATTTTGGTTAATAGACTGCCGGCAAGTGAACGAAGCGACCAAATTCGCGACTGAGCTCTACCAGGAGGCTATTCACGTGCCCTTTATGTCAAAGTTTGTTGTGTTTGCCAAACGCTACGACCCATTAGAGGCACAGTTGAGGGTTTTCTGTATGACTGATGATAAGGAGGAGAAAACCCTTGAAAATCAGGAGCACTTCACGGAAGTGGCCAAAAGCCGTGACGTCGAAGTGCTTGAAGGCAAACCTCAATATTTAGAATTTGCCGGAAATTTAGTTCCGGTGACCAAATCAGGCGAACAGTTGAGTCTCACTTTTCAGGCGTTTCGCGAAAATAGATTACCGTTTGTTATGCGCGTAAAGGATCCAAATCAGGACCCATTGGGTCGAATAGCCTTTATGCGAGAGAACAAACGCGTTCGAGGCTCCGAACCAACACAACAACCCATTTGTAACCTTAACATCGAATTACCAGACATTTGCAGAGAAGACGTTTCGCCAAATAATTTTGAAAACATTGACAAACAATACGATTTGTGTAAGAATTGGTTATAAAGATTATGTCTTTCTATTTCTGACGCTAACACCTCTTGGCCTAATATTTCAGCCGCTCCTGAAATGAAGTTAAGTACCGGTAATGTCGAACGAGTTGATCAAAACGGATTCGAATCATTAAAGGAAGAGTTGGGTCCTTCGCGGGACACTTCAAGAGGTGCTTCTCTCGGTCGAGAAGTCTCGTTAGACGTGTCTTATGACGAACAGGACATTATGAAGGTATGGCCAGAATAGCCGATTGTTTTTTAATTATTTCAGTTTAATATAATATGTATTTAATGAAAAGGAAGCGGAATCTGCAGAAGAGAGTGAAAGTGAAGCGGCCGGTGCTTTACACAGAGGACAGTCTACACCTGCAGAGGCAGCCGCCCGGAGTCGGCAGACGAGCGAAACGGAGGAACAGAAACTATTCGATGATTCCGAGCGAGCGATTGCAGCGCAAAAGTTCTTAGAATTTCTCGAAGAAGAGGATAAAGAAGACTCTGAAGAAAGAGCCAAAAACAGAGGCGAAGACTCGAAACTTCCGTCAGAACTGTTTGTCGTCACTGAAGAAATGCTTATTCCATCTGAAAGACAAGGACTGATAGGTTGAGCGCTTTGTTTTGTTTTGTTTTGTTGACAAAATCTGAATTTCTTTTTTATTAAACAGAAGAACCAATTGAAATAAAGACAACCGAAACGACAACTGTTCTCGAAGACGGAACCATTAAACACACCATATCTGCAACGACAAAAACTACTGTTGTCCAGGGTTTGCATATTTGTTTGCATTTGTTTTGAGTAATGTTTTAGTCATAAACTATTGTTCTTATTGTTCGGTCAGATCCAGACGAAGCCTTGAATGTGGAACAGACGCGACAACTGCTGGAGAGCGAGACCTGGCATTCGGAACAGGACACGAGTCAGGTCTCAGTTTCAAGTTTGCCAGAAGACGAAAAGTCAGAGCCATCGACGACCACTGTGTCGAGCACTACCACTACCAATACCGGTGATAATATTGCTTCCGCTTTAATCACCACTTCTGTTGAAGACGAACCGCATTTCGATGCTATAGTCGAACAAAAAGGTGAACAAAATGTAGAATTTAATTAAAACTTGACATTAATTAACAAACAATAATGCATTTATTAACCATTAATTCAATAACATTTCATGTAATTCGAAATAATAGTCAAACTTTTAATTCAAGTTTTATTTACCAAAAAAAAATTCTTTAATATATATATATTTTTTCCAAATAATTGAAATTATATTAACTCTTAAAATGTACAATTCCAAAATTTCATTTTCAAATTCTCTCTTTAAATATTGTAATTATGTTAATTGAGTTGAAATAAAATTACTTTTTAACTAACACTGCATTTCTGTCCAATTATTAATCGCATGCTATCCGTAATAGTCGTACAATTGAGTCAAAGTTTTCACTGAATCCAAACGTTTGTCTAATTACAGAGTGGACTGAAGAGGACGAAAGCGGTTGCGTTCACCACATCATCGAACAGACATCGACTCTAACCACCGATGAAAGCGATCACAAATGTGAGTCAACTTTTCGTTATAATAGCTTTTGATAGCAAATCAATACTGCAATCATTGATTGACACTAAAAACCAATAATTGTTTTCTGTTTTTGTTGCTTTCAATTTAATAATTAATTGTCAAATCATTTAACCAAAAACTTTGCAATCTCCTTTTTCTTTTTCTAATTGTTTTGTTTGATTCGCATTCAATAAGAATTGAATAATATTTTTGTTAACTTTTCTAAAAAAACAATGTTTTGAACTGTTGATTAAAAACTAAATTTGCTTTCAAACTCAACCAATAAGAAAAACTTAATTAATTGTTTTAATACCTAAAAACGTCGAAAAGTTAATGTAATCAATGTCTAAAAATCTAATTCTTAAATAATTTATGACATTTTTAACAAAAGTCATAATTAATGTTCTAATAACGAATTTAACGTAACTTTTAATAAAAGTCTAAACTTTGGATAATTAAAAAAGAAATTCGATTTTGATTTCATTTACAGAGACTTTTGATCATTAAATGCAAAGAATTTCTACAAATATCTCTTCAAAGATCTTTTAAAAGTCTACTATTTTTAGAGAAGCATTTTGTCGTCGATTGGCATCATTTCCATTATAGGAACAATTTTTTTCTTTAGATTATTATTAAAATTTAAAGTTTTGTCATTGAATTGACTGAAACTCATTTTTTTTCAATTGAAGCTTAATTTTTGCTAAATTTATGATTTTGACTCATTTTTTCTTTTATTATTTTGAGACCTATTTTACTTAAAAATATGAAATAATTATACGATTTATTTAAAACAACATTTCAAAGCATTGTAAATCTAAAGAATTAAAAATAACTGATTTTTATTGAATAAAAAAAATTAAATAATAATTTCAATTCTATGTTTGCGATAGTTTTGTCGATTTTATTGTTGAGTTATGAATGGTTTATAAAGATCTCATTTTATGAAACCTATTTACTATTGGTTTCAATTTTCAAACTCCAATTTGACCAGAATTTCCATTAAATCAATCCATTGAACAAAAAGCAATTCTTTTTTTCGTTGTACGCATTATATAAGTTATATATTCGACAATCACTAGACTTTAGACATTTATTCACACTTCTATAGTTAGAGTAAATTTATTTAATTTAAGATATAGGCTCATGGTAAATTTAATTTAATTTAATAGTTTTGCTAACTTTTAGATTTAAGTTTACTGATTGTCAAATATATGACAAAGTGCTATAATTTTGAGTTAAATATGATTTCTATAAAAACAATTATAAAACTCTTTCACTAACAGCAAAATCTACTAAAAAAGTCAGTTCAGTCGCGACCAATGCTAGCGTTAGCTCAAAGCCAAACATTACACACATTTCGCACTCTTTTCTTCCGACTTGTATTGGCCTTAAAGATCACGAAACTGATAGCAATGATAACGAAGATAGCGATAAGTCTTTTCTGCCAAAACCATCGCCTCCTGAAGTGGTTGACGTTTCTGACGAACAATTATCACCAGTTTGTGATTATTCCGATTATATGATACCCGACAATCAGGTGAAGGTTGGAATCTCGCCCACAGACGAGCGACTCACTAACACTAGAGCTTATGACTCACAGAGTAGAGAATCTCAACAAACTTTTACTAACTCTTCAGTTGATTTAGAGAAACAGAAACCAGAAACTGATTCACACATTAGTCCCGTCACTGAATCCGAGTCCGCCTATGAAAACAATGCATTCGCCGGAACTGAAAATATTGACGCAATTCCCACCGATTCTGATCTGAGAAGTCCTTATGAAGTGGTTAGGGATAGGAATAAGGAGTCAGATAAAGGATTGCAATATAAGGCCGACAATAGAAAAACTGTAGAATTCTATAAGGAGTCGGAAAAAGATAAACATAAAAAATCAGACGACAAGGACAGGGATAAAGACAAAGACGACTTAAATCGAAAATCTAATGACAAACGGGTTGTCGAATGTGTTAGCAATGAATTGGAGGGAAAAGTGAAGAAACAGATTGTGAGCGAAATATTTGCAAAAGAATTGAATGAAGAGGTTGTGAACGGATCGCCCGAAAGGAAACTAATTGATAGCATTCGACAACAAAATGCAAATAAATTGGTTTCAGAACCGGAAATGATTACCGATTTGGATGAACTGAATTACGAGGAAATCCGAAGAGAGGCTCAAATTATTGCACAGAATATAGTCGTTAAGGCGAAGGAAGAGTTGGCGAAAATTCCGAATAAAATCAATATATCGTCTGAAATATCAGACGAAGATCTCGTCGAACAGGAGTGGGAGGAACTGGAAGACGGCAATAGAGTCACCGCTGATTTGTTATCTCCGGTCATTAAAGAGAAGGAACCGGAACCGATAGAAGTGGCAGAGAATCCGAGTCCTATTAGTCCCGATCCGTCAAAAAGCCAAAAGAGAATCAGTTTTAGTGAAAACGAAACCCTTTTTCTCAAAACTGACGAAAAGAGTTCAATAGTTTTGGAGAAGAATATAAGTCCAGAGGATCTGAAAAAGACTTTATCTCATCCGCAAAAGTCTACCGATAGTGGTAGCAGATCCGGGTCTCAAAAGGAGAAGGAATCGGGATCTAGTTCTGAGAGCCATTACCAATCATTCGAAGTTTCCGACAGCAGTAAGACCCCGGGCACCAGTCGCCCGACCTCTAGTGAATTTGATTTGACTATAATTCCGGAACTTCACGGCTCGAGCAGTCGAAGCAGTGGTGGGTTTGGTCTGTCGGCCTCGGAGTACGAAACCTGTGCCACATCGCAAGAGGGCTCTTATGCTACGGCCGCCACTTCTCAAGAGTCGAGTTACCATACGGTGCGCTCTTCGATGTGCAGTCACGACAGTTCTCGCGATTCGACCGTTTCGGTTGAGTCGGAAAGTTCGGGACATTTGGGAGAAATGTCTTCAGAAGCGAGTGAGACATTAGTGACCGAAGAGGACAAAGAGAAGCAGAATTCGGATGACGACTACGATCAGAACGGAAGCGTTACTCCGGTTAACGAGTTTAAGGAACCGTTTGATTATGAAATTCCCGAATCTGTGATTAGAAGTGGTGTTGAAATGCCATTTATGTCCGGAACTAATTGGGAAGCCGTAGAGCCTAAAGAGCCGGAAGAGGAGGTCAGAGCTTCGACTTCTTTCGAGATTCTGCCAGAAGTGGAGGAAATGGCGAATTCATCGAACTCTAACACAAATAGACCTTTACTTCTGACCTCAAACAACAGTATCGACGAAAGCGAACAACTCTCAGAAAATTCAAATACTTGGCATTCGTCGAGTGTCGGCACCGCTATCAACGTCGCCGGTCAGCCCAACTCTGGCCACAGCTCTATGACTAGTTTAGTTCAGTCGGGTTGCGCCGAATCGACACAATTTCGATCGTTATCCGACTCAACCGGTTCTTTAGAAACCCTAAACACTCCTGAAGTACAACAAAACCTTCAAACGAGTGAATCGTCTGTTCAGTACAGCAACGGACCGGTAGAGGTCGACTACAACCCCGAATATGACGTTTCTGACTATGAGCGCCGATCGAATCAGTCGAATTCGGTTGAAGTTCAACTCCTGAGCTCAACACAAGAGGAGAGAACGTCTTCATCTGATATGACATCAGAAGCACACTTATCGGATACACCTCTTGTGTCTCAGAGCTCTTTTTGCAGTTCCGTTCTGTCAGAGCACGCAAGGCATCAATTGTCGTACGACTTGAGTCCAGATTTGCATTTAGGCGCTACTGACTCGCCTTCAATGGGAAGCGATGAACAGCAGCGCCCGAGATCTCCCATTCCCCCCGACGGCGAAGATTTGCTGTTTTTTGAATCGATTAAAGAGTCGATTGAAGAGAAGATTCCGTCGACTGAGACCTCGAGCTTAACCCCAGAAATTAGTCATTGCATTGAAGAGCACACAGAGCTGTATACACATCAAGAAGTTGATGAAGACATAGAAGACTCGCCGACCAGAGCGTCGTTGGGATCGCGTTTGGCTCAAAGCAAACCAATTGCTGTCCCCTCTTCCAGAAGTGGTGACTCTTCTGCCGCCTCTTCTCTCAAAGAATTTGAAAGACTTGAGTCAGAGCTCAGGGCTAAGCGCAGTCTTCACGGCTCCGCTGACTCACTCGGATCTAGTTATGGTTCAGGAAAGCCTATGACTGGTCGGGGCAGTGATCGCGACGACCACTCTATCAGTTCGAGTACTAATGAATTCGAAAAACTGGAAAAAGATTGCTCTGAAGCCGAACGCATTGAAAGACAGGCACAGGAGGAGGCACTTAGACTCTCGGAGATAGAGGAAGGGCACGAAAGTCAAGCGTCTGACGCCAGTCAGGAAACCCTTTCAGAAAACAATGGATCGGATGATACGGATTCTGATTATGAGAAGCGAATGTCAGAAATCGATGATATGATGAAATTGGCTCAAAATAAAGTCGAAAAAATGCACTCAATTTCTAAAGGTTTTGATAATAGTATCACAACTGACACTCATTCAACTGATAAGAGTTCCAGTGATAACATAAGAGACGATAAGCAGAGATCCCAGAGTCAGAGTTCAAGTGCCAGCGCAGCACAACTCATACTAACGCGTAAAGTGATGTCAACTGAAAGTATGGATTCACACCCAAGGAGTTCCATCTCTACCACTAATACCGAGTCTTTGATTGACAGAATCGAAGATTTAGACGAAGTTAGAGTCGAATATAAAGACGACAACAAATCAATGTCTTCTGACTCTATTCACGAAGAATTAAAAGACGATTCAATACAAGAACTCGAATTCCATAGCGAAGTAACCAATGAAAACCTGAGCCAAAAGTCTAGTATTAATGAATCGATTTCTTCGTTAACTCACGACACGACACACCAAATGACTGGCGATTCCGGACCCGCTTTGGCCACTCTTAGAGAGGAAACTGATTTCGAAGAGGACTCTCTCAAAGAGAGTTTTCACGCAATTCTCAAACCAATTGATTGTATGCTTTCGAGTAACGACTCGTTGGAAATAACCAGTTCTGCCGGCACTCACGCGACCTATCAGTTAGAGTCAGGTTCGGCCATGTCTTCGAGTGTCAACAGTTATCTAACGTCTGGAGACGAGTCGACAATGATTTCTAGCACTGAAACTCCGGAACTCCTGTTCCTCACATCGCCGGAACTCTTAGACAGCGATCAAAGACAACAACAGTTTTCGAACCAACAGAACGAACAGTTGAGAAGACTTTTTGAAAATGAAAGGAATTTATTGGAACTAAACAAAGGAAGCGCTGAGTCTGAGTCGAGTGAAAAATGTGAACAAAATTATAGAAATGAATCGAATGATGAATTTGAGGAAATTCATACTCAAGACGATAGGGGAAACCCAATTGTGTTTCGAAGAATGAAGCGATCAGTTCCTCCACAACAGACGAGCTCTGCTTCCAGTTCTTCAGAAAATGAAGAAAAGTTTCTGGAATTGCTTCGAAGGTCTGTAGACGTCGGCAATGAAGTGATTGAAGAGGAAAGAGCTTTCGATGAGTTCGGGAATGTTGTTATTAAGAGAACAGTTAAGACAGTGAGCACTCAGGGCCCAGACCTGCGATCCAAGTGTGTGACCAGTGATTCGGCTGAGAGAGAAACTCAAGAATTTCTCGAACCGTTCGCTAAACTCCAAACCATTACTAATGTCGATGAATACGAAGGCGTCGATGAGTTGGGAAATGCCTATAAAGTGCATCAGGAGGTGACCATTACTCCCGAAGTGAGAGCCCTCACCTTTACCGGTCCCGACGCTCAACAAAAATTTAACCAATTTGTCAATACTTGGTCTGGAGATAAGGACCAACTGATTGAAGTGAATAAACTGCAAACTAATGCCAATTCTAATCCGGAGACAAATATTAGTGATAGTAATAGAGCCGACTCTCAAACAGGTAGAGACCAAACGGTTCATTAAATTAACATTTATTTAGCATTTTATGTTCAGATGTTATACACGTTTTGTTGAGATTTTATTAAATTTATTTTTAGTCAATATTTTAGTTTTAATTTAAAGAATTGTTTTATTTGATTTTGGAACAAATTTTATTTTATTTTTTACATTTGATTTAATTTAATTTATTTATTTGGAAAACAAAATGTCTTTAATTTTGTTATTTTTATTAATTATTATTATAACTAGTTTTTGGATGTAATGTATTTCAATATTTTGTTATTTTGTGTTCCGTCCAATTAATTCAATAAATTTGTTATATTTTTGAAATAAATTACTTCTAAATAGGTTTTGATGAGCAAAATGATAGTGAATTTGATTGCAATTATAGTCCCAACACCTGTTACTGTACTTCCCATGATATCCGAATTGGTATGACTTGACTTATCGCTATTACTGTTCCTAATATTCAATCGTTTGGTACTTCTGTTAATTGATTTTCTTATATTTTGGTTTCATTTGATTTGATTTGTTTTTTGTGATGTGTTTTATATTCCAAATGGTTTTTATTTCTTTAAACTTCTAATTTTTTATCGAAATAATTGCATGAATTTTAACAAATAATTCAATGAAAAGATGGAATAAATAATTGGAATTTATCGCAGATTTTGGCAAATATAACGGCCAAAGAAGTCAGAACAACGAACCCTCCGGTTTCACCGGCAATACCAGGTCTGCCATCAATTAATTCTCTTTCGATGTCGTAATTGGTTTTAAATTATTTCAATTGTTTTATAGAGTATTAACCGAAACAGTGTCTGAAGCGGACGGACACTCGACTGTAATGGAGACCACAATATATCACTCTCAGGAAGATTCGGATCAATTGCGCGAAAGTATGCAACAAATACTCGAAGAGTTTATGAGTGATCAGTCGGTGAAGAAGACTTAAAAAGATTGGATTTTCTTTATTAAAAACAATTCTTAGATTCGTTAAAATGCCTTAATTTTTGTCATAAAACTCATCGAAATTGTCGTTCAATTCATTAAATCAATTATTCAAAAACAGATTACATTTTCAGAAAACAAATTGTATTTTCGGTCAACTCATTAGTGAATTCCAATTCAATACTTTATTTTCGATTTAATCTTTCGATTACTTTCCAAATTGTCGACACATTTCTCGATCATTGATAACCACTTAAAACAATTAATTCTAATAATAAGAGAAAGACTTTTCGGCCATCTATTGATTTTTGGTTTAGTGTTAACTTTAGGTGAGATTTATTTTGAACCCAAACCCAAAATATTTCTCCCAATCCTATCCAATCCCACTCATCAGTACAAACAGACAAAAAAGTATCCTTAAGGGCATTACCCGACCGGCCATTACCTGAGCTCATGCGAAATATTAAAGATTATTTAATTATAGTTTTGAAAAATTTTAGCAAATACTGACTTCAAAGATATTTTTAGAATTTTCTCCAGTATTTGAAATTTTGATTTAGATTTGAATTTGAAATGTTATGCAACAAACATAGTTTTTTTCATCATGTTAAACATTGTTTATCTTGATAAAAAAAAGTAATATAACAATGTTAAAATAGTGAAGATAAATGACATTATTTGTTGCGCCGATAGATCAAAAGATTGTTAATTATTTCTACTGTTATATATTAAAAGTATGAATTTAATGAATTATATCTCTAGAATACGATTACTATAGAAAGGCGTTGTTTTCGTTATTATAAATACTATATAATAAATACGTGTTAATAGTTTTTATAATTTAAAAGTACCTTGTTATTCATCTAGAATTGAATTTGTACGCTTAATAAGTGATATTATTTGAATGAGATTAAAGAATAATTTACTTTATATAGTCTAGCAGTGCTACAAATTAAATCGATAATCAGAGAGGGCTAACCTCATCCTTTTTTCAAGCAATTGCTTTCCTTTTTATGCGTCAAATATACATATTCTCATTTCAATGTATGCGTGAAAAGAGCATGTTTAAATAAGTTATTTTATTGAAAAACTAACAAAATTTTTAGTTTGCAAATTGATTATTGAAAGGATAAGTTATTTATAAGTTATAGATCCGTAGTTTCTTTTGACAGTAATTATATTTATTTAAATATTTGAAAATATTCTTTAATGTAAAGAATTTGAGCCTTGGGTAAGGGAAAGGGTAATGTTTGGGTGATACTTTTTGTATAAAATATTTTTAAATAATATATAAAACTATAATTTATTAAAATGTTATTTATTTTAGGACTAAACCAGTGAAGACTTGAAGTGGTGTCTCATTCATACGATTTTACAAAAATATTTGATTTAAATAAATTTTATTAAAGTATTGCTTCGACATAACTAACACCTATTGTGACAAAACATTAATCTATGTTTTGATTATTAATTTTAAAAAACAAACAAAAAGGACTCCAAAAGAGATTATTTTCAAAGAGATTTATTTAAAATAAAAATAAGTTTTATGTATTGATTAACATATTTACCTAAAGTTACAAATTTTTAGAAAATAAATATAAATTTAAAAAATAAGTGATTTATTTATTCATTATTTAACTAAAGGTTTAAAAAATGTTCTTGCAACAATATACTGTATAAATCAATAAATTGCAATTGAAAGTCATAATTGAAACATGTTATTTTAATCTTAAATATATTAAAATATGTGATTTGCATCAAAACAATTGAATTTAATGTGATTTCAATAATTTAATAAAAACTTACTGACAAAACTGGCTTGTGAGATAGGTCAGTTGCACTATTAGCTAGTTGATTATAAATGGAGTAAGCTTTTTTTATATAACAGATAACCTCTACAATAAAAATATAAATTATTGATATTTTGAGAATAATATTATACTGTTTTGAAGATAAATAGTTTAATGTTTTTTAAGAACAAAAAACTGAATATTTTTCGATGTGTCTCTGAATATGATTTAAAGTTGCATTTAGTGCGCATTTTGTGTTTGCAAATGTGTTTTGCGCTCGAGTTGACTGCTTTTCCTTTTATCACATGAATGCAATGTCTATGCACTGCAAGTCAGTATCATTTGGGGATAAGCTCTGCTAAGTCTGAGCACTGGATCAACAAAAACACAATACAGTTCTGTCACTACAAACGAATAGTACGTTCGGTTCAAATATTTATCAGTTTTCCATCTTTTCTGATGGTTTATGTCAGAGAAAAACGAACTTTTGCTCAGAATTGCTTCACATGACTGTGCGCTCAAGAATTTGAGTCCAATTTTGAGAATTGTGTCGACTATACAAAAATCATTTCAATAAATTTTATGATATTTTTATTGGACTTTCAGTTTTGGTATTACAATGACTTATGAGGTCTTCCTATAAATATTAAGAGATTTATTGCAAATATTTTATATTATTTTTAGTTAAGAGGAGAGAGAGAGAGCAGGAGAGGGAGGGAGTAGAGTGAGAGGAAGGGGAAAGAGGGATATATATATAGGCGGGAGGGAGAGAGAATAGAGAGAATCTTTAATCAAACTCTATTCAGATATAATAAATGATTTCATTAAGATCTCAATGTTTTGAAAGGTTCTTGCATCAATCTTTTAAAAAGATATAAATCTTGCAATAATTTTTGTTTGAATTATATATAATTTTTTAGATTTTTATATTTTATTAAAATAAATTGAAACGATTGTTAAAATTTGCGTGCTAAGTTTTTATATAACAACATTAGTTAATAAGTTAAAAATCTAATCAAATTTTGAATAATTAATTATATGAGTAGAAAAAATTACTATACTTTAAATGTTTTAATGTAAATTGCTAACAAATAAGTTAGTAGATAAATAGCTTGAGCGGCTAAGAATTTATATTTACCTCTCTAAATTTGTTTGTTTGATAAATAAACCTTGTTAATCTTTGACACTCTACAAATAATAATTTATAAAATTGATTACAAATCAATGTTTTCCTTTTAAAGGCCAGATATACATAGTGAAGTAAAATTTAGAAATTCCTAAACAATTATATGAATACTTAAAATGATTAAAATAAAAAACTTTAAATGTTACATATTTTGAATCATAATTGGCATTTTGTAACCTTGTCAAAAATAGCAAAAATTAGAGGCTTTGATTGTTAACATCTTACAGAAAATGGACAATCCAGATTAGAGACAAGAATCGGGTAAGTTTGGGTTCGGGTCGAGTTAAGCCTAAAAATATCGGGTTTCTGTCGGTTTGGGTTGCTTCTTTAAAAAAGTCGGGTTAGGTCAGGCTATCAAGTGTCAATCCTAAATTTTATATAATTAAAAATTTATAAACTTTTTCTTTAGAATTTATTTCAAATTATTTCAAATTGAAACAAAAGTAATGTTTTACTGTTTAGATCAGTTTAAAAAATTTGTCATTAGTTTTAAAAATATTAAGCTATCTATATTATTTTCATACAAAAATTATTTAAATTAGTTTTATATTTGAGAAAACTATGCTAGTAATAATATTAATATTAACCTAGTTGATTAAAACTGATTACACAATATGTATAAAGCTATAAAATTATAAACTGATATTTACCATATATTATTTGTAAATAAAAACCCATCTAAACAGATAAAAAGTTACTAATAATACTAAAGATTGGTTTGTTAGTTGCAAGATTTTAGTGAAAAAGCTTGCAAATATTTATTTAAAAACAAAAAATTATTTTATATCAATCAAAAAACAATAAATCAAAATATATAAAATCAAATAATAAAAATTATGATTATTTTATTATTCAATTAGGTTTAGATTTCTGGGTTAAGTCGGGTGGAGTCGGTTTGGTTTAATATTTTTAAAATGTTAGGTCGGGTCGAATTGAGAAAAAGTTACCCGGTTCTTGTCTTTAATCCAGATAACAAACATTAAACACTATTTTCAGTTCTAACAATGATTTTATTTTTGGTTCCCACGGCAGTTTACATAATCCTTATTATTTTTAAAAACAGCTCCTAACAAACAAATCAATTTTTAATATTATGTCCGCCAATGGGGGTATTTAAGGGGGTTTTTAATTAATAATTTGTATTATTTATAATACTTGAAAAATAAACTTATTTAATTTAATGTTTGAATTCTAACCACAATTATTATTAAATTTTAATTTACAGTCTATTTGAAAAAATTTAAATATATATAATTAATAATAGTATTTTTAAAAATTACAGTTTTAAACAATAATATATAAACTGTTATTTTATAGAAAAACTTTAATTATTATATATAAATGTTATAATTTTATTCAACTGTAACATAATATTTATCTAAATTGTAATTATTTAAAATATTAAGACTAATTTTGTAAACATTAAAAGTAATAAAAAATATTTAAATAATAACCCCCCTAAACACCACCATTGGCGGATAATATATAAAAAATATATCTCTTTTCTAAGAATTGTTTTTAAAAATAATAGTGATTACTTAAATTGCCGTGGGCACCAAAAATAAACTCATTGTTAGAGGAAATACAAGTGTTTACATAATTAAGTTTAACTTTGAATTTTTAATGATTATTGCGTTTTTATTTATAAAATATTGTTAAATGGCAAAACCGTCTAAACCCGTACTTAAAGCTTTTTACCCATTGTCGGTTACTCATTTGTCCTCTAGATATCTGTTTAATTTAATACAATCCTAAATAATTACGCAATAAATAGTTGTGTTCAAATAGAATATTTTATTTTGCACTAAATAGTACACAAATTTAGATAAGAATTAATAAAAAATTACAGTTTTCTTATCGATACAAAAATTTCATATATGGCCAGTCAATACATGCCTACGCAATTAATTGAAATAAAAAACTGTAATAATATTTTTAAAAATTAATTATATTTAAAAATATTTAGAAAATAAAATAAAATTAATTTTCACTTTCTGGAGGATCCATAATTTTATTTTTACAATTAACTGTAAATATTAAATTGATTTCATTTAAAAATTACAGTGTTTAAACATTTAAAATTTTAACTAAATATTTATTAAATTTTTAATAAAAAAAATAAATAAATATTTAATAATTCATTTAAAATTTATTAATTTGTTATATTAAACCATTTTAAAATTTTTATTTATTATATAGTACATTTA